>MU227590.1:1492774-1533899 GCA_018584345.1 Thuja plicata | reverse complement strand
ATTTAAGCAAGTTTTGAAGTTCCCGATATTTTCCCGATAAGTTTTCGACTTATCTCCGATATTTTCCGATATTTTTTTTTTTGCCCTCGGCGATAAGTTGCCGATAACGATAAGTTGAACTATGGTCTTAACCAACCTAGTACATTGTGTATGTGTTGTTGGTTGCAGTCGGCACATTGCTATCTCTCGGTTGATTGCACTTATTGCATATCATTGGAATGGAATACATTTATCTATTTTTCTAAAGCCTACATTTGTATTTGATGTTGTACGTTTTGTAGGTTATATTCTCATTCACTCTATATTAACTAACATGGCCTTATTGGAGTAAACATTTGGCATTGTCGCCGATACAAAGCCTAGAAATATAAGTCACAAACAAGCAAGATGGTGGTGTAATAGGCCGACACATACAAGAACCATAAGTAACTGTAACCGAAGAGGAATACACAATGAAAGACATAAGACCCTCGTCTTAGGACGTGTGGTGTTGTGGTTTAAGCACTTTGTTGGTGAAGCGGCCACCAAGCTTTAAACCCCTGTTGGGCCATTGTGCTCGCAGGCCTTGTGCCTTTTTTGGGTCGTTGAGTTTGCGGGTTTGAACAAGTGTTGGGATAAAGTCTCCATATGTAGCCTCACCGGATCATAGCTCTGGGTTAAAATTTTTTCACATGGAGCTGAAGGGCATGTCATGTTAGCATCACCAGTCACATTAAAAACTCTGTTAGGCATAAGATCTATTGATTTATGCTTCCAAAAAAATTCTTTTTTGAGGAAACTGTGAAGAGAACTAAGAAGTTCCTTCTCCTTTGTGAATCTGTCCTAATCCTTGCCTTCCACTTGGCTTTTTTTCTATATTTCTTCTAGTTTGGATTTGGTTAATTCCTTTTGGAAATGATATATCCAAAAGAGGATTTGGTACATTTCTTTATCTCATCTTTGATTTGTTTAAGTTTCCTAGCCACTTTAAAGATAGCAAAACCTTACATTGAAATCCACCATTTCTTAACTTCTTTGACCTTTGGGTGGGAATGCTACATGTTCTCAAATCTAAATTGGAATTTTCTTGATTTGTGGTCTTGTTCCATTCTTAGAAGGGAATTGTAATTTGATCTCATATGCAATAGAGTTGACAAAATATATTAGCCCATAGAACCCAATTGCTTGATTAGGTTTCATCTAGATCGAGTTAGAGCCAATATGCCTATTAGTTGAGGTAAAGCTTGATCCCCTGAGATCAATACACATGTCATCCCCTTCTGTCATAAATTTAGATAGGTTTTCCATAGTGCCAGAGTAGTTAGGGAAGCCTCCAAAAATTTCAGAAGAAAATGAAGAGGTGTTAAAATCCCTTGTCAACATCCATTTAAAGTTTTTAAAACCATTTTGAAAGTTCAAAAGCTCTCTCTGCAGAAATTTTCTTTTGCATTTGAAATTGGGGCCATAAATATTAGAGATAATCTATCTATTATTGCTATTTTTGACATGAAACAAGATGGATGATGTTTATCCCTTTGAATACAAAACCGTCTTAAACTTGAGGATTCCATAAATTGGCTAGTCCTTTCAAGGCCTCATCCAAAAATGTTTGTTCACTTGAAGAAAGTTTCTTTTTAACATTTTGATATCTTGCAACATAATTATATCTAATTATCTTTGTATTTGTTCTTGATAATGAATTTTTAATCAAGGCCATTAAGCCCTTTGATGTTCTAAGAAAGTAATTTCATATCTTACATATTCGAGAGCCAAAAAGCTCCAAATTCCTCTTTTGCCCACTAGCCACTTCGTTGGCTATATCCTTTGTTCTTGAATCTTCTAGCATTGAGTTGGCCTTTTCATGACTCCACAACCACATTAGCTATCTTTCTACTAGATTTTACACTTTTGGTATCTCAATCAATCATCCATTTTAGGGGGGAAGAGGGTGAGGCAACATTCTCTTGGGAAAGAAAACAAGATATCAACTTAGCTAGCTCACCTTCTTCATGTCCTGGATGGGAGATGGGAAAACTGGAGGTAGCCACTTAAGTAACCTAAGAGAAATCTGAGTCCTTGATGTTGAACAACCTAGTGCATCTTTTCATTGATCTTCTATTTGAGGGATAATGCTGAAGGGGGATAAACTTAGACAAGTTGTGAGGAGAAGGAATGATTTCTCCTAAGATAAGGGGGTTTCTCCTTAATTGGCTCCTAGAAAGGAGCATGGGAGCTAATAGGGAAGGGAATCTTCTTTTATAGAACTCAGTTTTGTTTGAACTTCAAGGAAACAGGATATCATTTCCATTGAACATTCAAACAATCCTCAAGGATGACATTATAATCAATTGAAGAAGGGCGCATAATAGGGGATCAAAAAATGTTGTCTACTCTCCTCTCCCTAGGGGAGGAGCGATGGGGAGAGGCCCTCAATATTGTCACCAAATGATAGACTTCTGTGGTAAGCATTAGCCGAATTGCCAAAGCGCTTACATCCTTGGTAGTAGGGCGAAGATTTATCATAAAGAACTGGCTGGAACCAATTACCAAACTTGTTATATAGAGTGATAGTCAAGGGGAGGATCTTGCTTACCTAGAAATTGACATAGAAATGGGCAAAGACCATCCTCTTTTTGGATTTGGTGATGTTTATTGCAAGGAATTGACCAGTGGATTTGGCTATGCCTTCAATAATCCCTTCATCCCAAAGCTTGAGATGAAGGCCTAGAAAATGAACTCAAGGAGGATCTATGTTGCATAGGTCAATGAAAGGTTCAAAACCAAGATTCCAGATTTGCCCAAGAACCATTGGCCTCCAACTAGAACTTTGGTTGTCTTCTTCACTAGAGATTCAAACAATATAAAAATGGATTTTGGAAGGGAATGATAGACAAGAAACCTTGTGGTTTACATCTATGCTCTACCTAGTCTTCACAGTGTCAACATTTGGCCTTGAGCCAAAGAATTTACCTACAAGTGCAAAGTCAAATTGGCCTACAAACCTCTCCATAATGGAGTTAGGGACTTGATTGAGAAGCTCATCACCCTTCTTCTAGATTTTTGGTCTTTTCCTAATGGAGTTAGGGACTTGATTGAGAAGCTCATCACCCTTCTTCCAGATTTCATGGTCTTTTCCTTTTGGTGAGGAAGGAGTGGAGTTACCAAGAAGTATACTTGCCCAAGATTTGCAGCTTCATCAGCAAGTAAAGAGACATTTGATCCCAAAAAAATGAACTTTTTTTTATGCAATGCCACCCTTGAAAGCGAGGGAAGACCCATGAAGGACCTCAACTTGTATCCATCGAGATCAACATCTTTAGAGTCCCCCTTGATCGCAACAACCTCCCCATGAATCACATGAGAGTTTCACCATTGTTATATTTCTAAGTAATCATTAATTAGTTATTAATCATCAATACCAAAAGATGTAATTCCTATCAAGTATACCCCTTGATTTGTATATAAATAAACTCACCTTATTTATTGATACTCACCTATTTATGGTTATATTCTTATTCTATGTATAGTTATTGCTATATATTGTGGATGTACTGAGAAGGTCAAGGGATAAACATTTTCATTTCAACCATTTGTGCATCCTTGTTATGGATCTATGAGCACATGGTTGAAATGAACATTTATCTACTCTTGTTCTCTATCTAGCTATTTGCATTCCTTTTGTCAAATATTTCGGTATGGAAGCGACTATGCTGATTAGTTTACTGTAAAGAAGCTTAGATGGGAATATCATGGATCAGTGACCACCATTAGGATCATGAGTTGATGTAATATTGATTGGTTATGATGACATTTATCCCTTGTTTGAAAAATCCTAATCTCTAATTCACTCAACGATACAGTTGATTGGTTCCCTTGGCATGTGATTATCATGAGTTACATGGGTTTGACTGAACTTTAGCAGTCTCTTCTCAACAAGTTTTGACAGCTTTGTTTATTGTTTTCCTTCTCTTGAATGCTAGTATCATAGAAGACGCATATTGATGTGAAGACCATCTTGTTATGTATGGCTTTCCGAATTACTTGTTGAAACCTTGACCCTCTTGTCTAAAAAGCAATTGGTTAAGTCATGTTTTTCCTAGATTGGAGCATTTTTGTTGATATTTAACACTTTGGCCTTTGGAGCACACCTTTGTTACTACTGGCTTTGGTATGCACATTGCACACTTCTACTATCATTATTGCCATTCGTGGAGACTTTTAGCACTGGTTATTATGAAAGTTATTAAAGGTGGATGTTATGTAATGACGGTTTTCCTTCTATGCTCCAAAGTCAAATTTTTAAAGAGTATCAGTGATGGGTTGTACCTTGACTTGGTGTCCTTTAAGTTGTTAACTTGTCCTCATTGGGAATAGTACCATGTTAGTTAGACCTTTACCTTGAACAGGAATTCTTAATCTATCAAGGTTTTCCTTCCAATGGCAGTTATATAAATGAGTAATATACTCATTATACATGATTAGATCTCCTTCCCCTCCATAGGTGGTGTGACAACTTATAACAAGAATGAGCACTTTGGACTAGTAGATCTGCTATGTTCACCCTTGCCTATCAGCACAGATCCTCTACACTGCAGATCTGTCTTGGAGGATCATTGTTGCACACTGTGATTATTCTTTATTGTGTTCTGTCTGTGTCAGTTACCAAATTTGACTGGATCCCAATTTTTTGGACTGTTCGGATTTGTCTGATTTGGTCTGGACCTTTTAAATCCTATTTAAATTTTTTTGACCTCCCAAACAAATCAATTTTCTTGAACCTGGTATCTTTGGTTTGTGTTATGAAGTACAATGATTGTTAGGATTCTATCTCCTTATATCTATTTGTTTTCTCTTAGTTTTGCATGTGTGGACTTAATTTGGGCCCTTTAATATAGAATACTGTTAAATGTTGACATTGTAGACTGCCAATTTAGTGAGTTTTTTTAGTTTTAGTCCTTAGATGTTTTTAACTCCCCTAAGTTCCTAACACTATTTATAACATCTACTCTCTGATTTCATTGTGCCATAACTTGAGTTTCAAATAGACGGCCAAGACAACTTCGTGGAAGTACATGCTTCACCTTATCATTTGATGATTTGTGTAACATTGGAGGTCTGAGTTTTTTTTTAACCATATATGCATCTAATAATGGGAAGTAGAGTTTGCATGGCATTCCATGATTGATGACACTTTTAATTGATCACATGTATATGAGGTGCCACCATTGTCAAGATCACCTTGTACACACATCCTTAAATGTAATGACCAGACAAGTCATAAATCTTTATCGAAATAAGTAATCATGTATGCACTAACACATCTCCCAGTTAAACAGCTTGTGCATTCATGAATACAATAAAACAGGTGGTTAATCATAATATGTGCATTGTCATAGGAGATGAGTTGGACTCAGACATCCTATCATACCAGGATGCTCCATTTGTAGAATGTGCCAAGTTTCTCCTTGTTGGATGGCGAGTGTTCTAATGAATGGTCCCTGATTTACAACCCAACTAGGGAAATTAACTAGGATTTGAGGTCAATACCTTGGATGTATCAAGATGCAGCTCTGCTGCTCTTAATGCAAATTCAAATTTCTGAAAAAGTTGCATCAATTTGTGTGAAATTGGTAAGGTGAGATGCTTTTCTTGGGATGAATAATTGGACATAGTTTGTTAAAAAAATAAAAGAATAGTGGTTTATGGTGGTTCCTATCTGCCAATGGTTCAAATGGTGATGCCTACATCTCTTCCCAAAGATGATCAGTGCCTTTTTGTTCCAGTGTCACTTATACGCGCCACAAGTATTTAGGCAGTCAATTGAATTTTTCACTATTCAGTAATTGGATCTCATTTTTCTTCCTTAACATTGTACTTGATCTTTCTTTTCCCATGTTATACAAAAACTTTATTTAAACAAAATATAGTGAACATTGTCTTGGGGAGGTCGAAAAGAGAGGAAAACATAGTTTTTAGAGACAAATTGCTTAGTGTTGAAATGGCCTTTATGTTGATTTGTAGGGCTATTTCAGAAAATGTGGAGTTTTCTATTATTAAAAAACCATCCCATCCTCCTCTATAGGAGTCCAAAATAATAAGATGTTAGGGAGTTTGGAGGGAAATACAAATTGTTGACTTTGACAAGTACAAAATGGCTGCCTCCTACCAGTTGGTTTAAACTTAATTTTGATGGGGCCTTCAAAGGAACCCATGGATTGCTAGTGGGGGAGGAGTTATCAGAAAATTACAAAGGAGAGCTGATTGCTGCCTTAGCTAGAAATTTAAGGGTTAGGGCCCATAACCAAGCTGAGGCTATGGTGGTTTGCTGGGCTCTGTATCTCGCCTCTTCTATTGGTATAAGAAATGTCATTCTGAATGTGACTTCAAATTAATCATAGATTGCATCAATGGCGTCTCTACACCTGGTTGGAAGTTGGGAAATTTCATTTTTGATGCTAGATAGTTGAGGATATTTCTCTGTTACTTGGAGAAGGCAGCATGGTTGCAGACGGTCTTTCTAATGAAGAAGGTTGAGTAGCTGGATACATTGGCAATTAGTGAGAGTGCTTCTAGATTATGTGCACTTGCTACTTCTCAACGACTTGGAAAATCTTCTTGATCCAAACAGCTAATAAACGCTTCATCATGAGATTGTGCTCATGGTTGGTTGATGAACATTTCAAGGTCATCGCGTACCATGATAATTATGTCATCAATGATTACTACCAAGAGGCAATCGAGCTGTTGGTTAATCATTTTTACATACTCCAGAGTCCATTCACATCATATTGCCAAAAGATTTGCTAAAAAGAAAAAAAGCCCAAAGGAGTTTTGCTATATTTTGGGTTTTGCGGTTTATGATGGTGGTAGCTTGATGATCTAAGTTGGCAGCGACAGGTTGTTTAAGATTTTCATTCCCTGCAAACAGACAATTGGCCTCATTATTGCAATTTATGGGAACCTTAATCTCCATTTCATCTTCTGGTCAACTCTATTATTCAAAAAACTATTGAAGTTTCTATCATGGGAGGTGGCAGAGTCGAGGTAGAGCCCTCCTATTGTGGAGGCATTAAACTAAATCCGGAATTATGGAACATTTTCTATAGGGGTAGGGTGGCTTCATATTTTTGAGTCCATGCAGGGCTTTGACCTGGCTCTTTTGATCTAATTCTAGTATACTTGGATCTAAGTTTTATTTGTAATTTTTATACATCGTTTTATAAGTATTTTTTCAAGTACTGCGCCTGCACATAGCATTGGCGCCTGACTGACACCCTATTGCCACCCCACTGCCATCCCTCCACCATCCCCAAATTGAGGCCCTTGGTCCCCCATCCTTGAAACTCATCCCTGTGTCCCCTGTCAGGAAACTCTGTGGAACTATGGATTAAAGTTTTTATCAACTTCTTGTTGGTCAGCAAAGAACAACTCACCAAATATTAGAATAGCTTTAAAGAGAGGACCCTCCCCATTGGAATGACATTAGCCTGTATTTAATCAAGTATTTCACACCCACCATTTCCCTTTGTTGTGCCACCTTCAACATAGTTTGCGGTTAAGTTTTCATTATTACCTTTTCTCTTGGTTGAAAATTCTGTTGAAAATGTGAGGTGTAACTAAGAAAGCCTACTACTATACTAGGGTTTGATATTTTGCCATTATTATTATAATTTATTCTCAACAATTCCTCAACTACTAGTGGTGGTCTTCATGCTTTTAAGAAAAGCCATAGCCCTATTGGAAAGGAGTAAAAAGGATCGTTCAAAGTCTATTCTTGGGTCTGCCACTGAAAAGTGCTCTTCTTCTAAAAACTCTAAGTTGTTGTAAGGTCTAGATAAGAACCCTAGGCTTGTCTTGTCCTCTAACCTGGGCTTGGTCTTGGTGGAAGGGTGAAATTGTCAGTTAAAGCAAAAAGAAGAGTAATGTGGTTGTTCATAGGCCTAAAACCTAGGAACTTGTGAAGAAAGTTAGTGAGAGCTCTATTGCTGCTGGAAAGTCCTGCATTTCTGCCCACTAGTTGCTTACTGCACCCATATTGAAGAAGTCATTGTTGTTGAATCAAGTGAAAACGAAGATGAGTTGTGTCTTTTGAAATTGTGAAGATCATGTTAGATGATGTTAGTTTGTGTAGTAGTAGACCTTCCCTGGATCTCAATGGGAAGGTGAAGAAAAACATGGTCACTACTACTATAGTGAAAAGAAGAGAAGAGGCCCATTCTAAAAAAGTCAAAAACAAGATTTAGAGTCCCCTTCATAAGCACAAGCTTGAGGAGAGAAAGGAGCAAGAGTTGAGGAAGGATGATCAATTGGCGTTGGTGAAGAAAAGGTTAGCAATGTTCACATAAAAATTATGCTTGTAATAACTACTACAAACATAAAATGATCAACATTATGCAAAACAAGATGGTCTTGCTCAAACAGAAGATTAATGGATCTGGAGGGATTAGTGGCTAATGACCTTGATCTAAATGAACAACGTTTGGAGAACATTGCTTCCAGCCTGAGAATTCTCGAGGGGAGCTCACCAGAATCAAAAGGAACACGGGAAAGAAACTGACTGTTCATAGTTCTAACTTCTAACAGATACATGGATTCTCCCATTTATGCTTTGTGCTAGCTTTTTGAGGAAAGGGAGGTGGCCTTCAATCTTCAGGGGCTGGACTGTTCCTCTGTAGATTTTTGTGGCTATTCTGGGTTTTGGTTTCGGTGTTGTGTTCTTTGTTGTGCTGCGTGCTGTTAATGTTGTCTTTTTTTTGTTATTTGTGTTTGTAATGATCTTTTTGGTGGTCTCCATCTTGCAGATCTGTTTTGACTTTTACTGTTATGCTTTTGTTAAGGCCAAGGAACTTCATTTTCCCTTTTATTTAATCAAAAACAAAAAAGTAGAACATTTTAAATAAATGAATGTCTCTAAATGACAAGCAAAGTTTAGAAAATCCAAACAATCCTCTCAATTTTAATACCTTTTCCCATTTTCTCATTAAAGGATTCTTTCCCAACTGTTTGAAATTTATGGCATATGCCCTATTTATGTTCCAAACTTCCGAGGTCCAACCTGCACAAAATATTTTATAATATTAACTGCTTCTTGACAGAAAAAAATGGTTGATAGAAAGTATAGGCATGTATAGTTGTTGCCTAGTAGCATTCCAAAAAACAGAGTATTTGCTACATGGTAATTTTTACTAGGATTCCAAAGGGCCAAAAAAATTGCAGTGTTCACATTTTTTAGTTAGATTTCTATGGTATGTTATGCTAGCATGCATGGCACTATAACTATGAATAAGATATCCTCGTTGAAAATCTAGTTTAAAAAAGTCTTATTATTTACAATTTATTATCCTCGTCAGGAACAAATCCTATGAATTTTCTCGTGGTATGTTGTAAGGTTTAGTGTTGAAAACAATTAACTCATTACAAAATAAATCCTAGGAATTTGTATAATTGTAATTCCAAATATCATTAGATCTACATAGGTAGTTTCTTTAATAAATTTCGATAAGGACAAAATTTGGTTTTGAAAGAACATTCCATTGTTCATACTCAAATGTAAATTTATGTGCTGTATTAGAGAGCATTACTTGCCAGTCATGTCCTGTACTTGCCAGATTTTTGTTTAGATGCACATTTCTTTGTAGTTTTAACGATCTCTTAAAATTGTTTTGTTAGTCTCGGGATATTCTTTTTCTATTAGACATTTATTGGATCTCATATGTATGTGACTCAAATGGTGTTTGGAGATGTAAATAGATGGTCACTGAATGTTCAGCTTATTCTTAGCAAATATATCAGTTAAAGACTTTATATTCATGTATAAAAAATCTTCTGTATAAAACTAAGAGGTGTTGCTTTCAAAATTCTTTGTAATTGCTTGTTTATTTTTTTATAAATCAAATTTATTAGTATCTTTCCATCATGTGGGTTCTCTAGAAATTTTCTGACTCTTTTCACACACACCCAGGGAAGAAATTGCAGATATGCTAAGGCGTCTGCCATCACTTTTGGGTTTGACTGTCTCCAACGTACTAAAACCCAAGTACAGGTTTTTCATTGAAGTCATGCAACGATCCCCAAAGGAACTTGTTAAATTCCCTCAATATTTTAGTTATAGTCTGAATAAGAGAATTATACCACGCTATATGCTTCTAGGAGAAAAATATAGCAATTATTCGTTAAGTACTATTTATGGCTGTGGAGATGCAGTATTTGAAAAAATGATTTCTAGATGGAATGAGAATTCAATACAAGATTGATATTCGCTTTGTTGATTTTCTTTATTTATCTACGGTAGGTATTACAATGGTACAATTTTTGATTTGATATATTAAGGTTAGGTTAGTGTATAGTGCCCATGAAAATAACCGTGACATGAATTATAAACAATTTCGGTAGAGCTTTTTGGTCGAATAGTGATAGTGGAGGATAAAAGTTTTTAATTAAAGATGATTATAATGTACTTTGTATGCCTATGTGAATTCTATTTAGCTTTGGGTATGTGAATTCTATTATATATTAACAAATTATGTCTTTTTTTTTTGGTGTAAAACCCATTTTTTTCTCCATATATATTTATTTCCATACATCTGATCTTATCTTATTCATATTACTTGCATTCCAATACATTTGTTATAAGTATGTGTATCATCGCTTTCCATGTCTTAGACATTCATTTTCCACCTTGATATTACTTTCTTATCTATAGTCAATCTCATTACATATAGGATCAATCTTGCACCACACAAGATTGAGCCAAATTTCAAATTTGCAAAATTTGAATTTGTATTGACTTATTTTGCATGCTGTAGGAATGACCGAAATTTCAATTTGTCTTTGTTTTTTAAAGCTATACCTCCTACCTATTCCACTAGTTGTTATGAGTCGAATCGGTATACATTTTGTACAATTAATCAAAGACATTCAATGTACATTTTATCATCTAAGTATTATTGATTATCATCCACATAATCTAAGCACTCAAGGATACTATGTCTAGGAACATTTCACTTTAGGGCACTAAATGAATTAAGTTTTGCATCAAAATATCCAAGTACATTTGCATAATTGAAGAGTGTTGTTTTTCAGTCATTCCCATGACCATAAAGTTGGTCTAGTCAAGGGGGTTTGACCTAGTAGAAAATGGTCATTGCAATTTGACAAATTATCCAATATATTTTTTAATATTGTCATCCTTGATAGTTAGCGAATAGTAGAAATCAATGATGTAGTAGGTTGCATGTGTCCTTTATTAGTAGGTTCATTCTTGTAAGGAATAGATCACTTTTGCGTGTCAAGTCATTCCTATGGTGGTTGGGATTGATCTTCTAGGGCATGAATTTGACCCATAGTGAATTTAAATATTATTTTTCTTAGGAGATTTTTGGACAAATAATATGTATTTCCAATCTTGGGGCAATTGTTTTTCAATGTTGGTTTGAGTTTCATTTTTCATTTTTGTTCCAACATATCGCTCATTTACATTCCAAAATGACATATTCAATCTATCATTCCTAGTTGTCTCTAGCATATTCCTTATTTACTTTCCAAAAGGGCATATTCAATCTATAATTCCTAATTGTCAAATTAATTATTTGCTTGCATTATTTAGTTAGCCTACATTAATGAAAGGAAAGGTGATTTTCCTTTACATTTTGGTGAACCTAACGATATTTACACTCTCTAGTGCTCGACTTTAGGACTATACATTTGCTGATTTTAGGGTAGTTCAGATCTATTATAATTATGATTTTATCATTTATTTTTGGATTTTTTAGGGTTTGATTCATTTTATTTTCATTCCTTAATTAGGGGTTGGATATACTTAGTGATATATAGATTTTAATCTATGCTCCTACATTAGGAAAATCTCACCTTATGGCTCCTTTTAGGTATTGCTCCTTGGTTGATATGTTCACTTACATTTTGATTTTGATATTTTTCTTCTTTTATTACACATCATCCTCTATCCTTGACATTCGAACACATTATATCAAGGATCATGATAAATATTGTATGGAGGTTGTATTCTATGATGTTTCATATTTTCTTTCATGAAATTGATTATTATCAATCCTTATTAGATACATTATGTCATCTGTCCCTAAGATTTATAATAATCATATAGATAGTGATAGTGATGAGTACATATCTTGTAAGCTTTTACCTTGTGATACCCCTTGCATGATGGATATGGAGGATGCGGTTTAATCTCTTCATGATGATATTTCTTCTACATGTCATGATAGTCTTGCAATCATAGAGCCATGATTTTTAGATTTCACATCTCTTCATATTTAGGTTGGCAATTATTGTTGTCATTGATGTCAACCCTATGTTTGTTGCAGTTGTGAGAACTTGAGAAGCAATGATGTCATGAGTAATTGTGATGGTGTTGAGAGCTTGCTAATATGTGTTGTGAGAGTATGAGATTAGATGGACATACCATTGACAAATGTGTTGTTAGCTCTCTTTTGACATAATTGTGGAGTGATGTAGGATGTTTACTAGATGTATTGCTACTCTGGTATTGGTATGTTGTAGATACTAGATGACTATGCATATGTTCTCCATGTTGTTGGTGAGATGTTGATTGTGTTGGTAATTACAGTATTACAGTAAGAATGATGTGTGTTATTAATCAGAGTTAAGATGAAGATTAGAAGCATAACATTGTTTAGACGAGGATTAGAAGCATGACATTGCTAAAATGAGGATTAAAAGCATGAAATTAGCATGGATGGTGGAATATTGTTGTTGAAAAATTGAGGTGTTTTGATCATTGCAGATTGTTGAAGCATGTGTATTTGCAGAGAGGTGCTTTGGCAGCTACCCAGAAGAATGCTTTACATTCCTCTGAGTTTAACAATATGTCCTTGTGGCTTGGAGCGTAGATTATATGTTCTATATGTGTTTCATTCCTATCTTTTTAGGTCCCTGTTGTTTTTTATGATGTTTCAATAAGTAGTGTGTTGGCAGGTTAGGTCATGTCTATCAAGAATGGACTAGGAAATGTTGTGCATTTATCTGCATTGATGTTTGTAGTTTTGCAGCATGGAGGGAATGTTCATAACATCTGTGCAATGTATCAGTTCAATATTTTGGTATAGATATGTACAACAAGTATGCTTTTTGGTGATGTGCTTCATGATTGTGTTTTCCTGGTTTTCCAATTATGAAGAATTATGTGCAAGAATGGTTGTAGTAGCTTGATTGTTGAAGAAATATGATATATGTTCTTGGGAATAATGTTGGATGTTCAAGGAACATCTCTATGTGGTCCACATAGCAGTGCTTGATTTCTTTGGTGTTGTATTGTGTTTTGAGTTGGTTTATAGGGTTGTTTGTGGCTATTTTGCCGATAGGGTTTGTTCTCTTCTTTATGTCATATTCCTGATTACAATGAATGATGTGTTGAGTTTGTTTTGGGTCTCACCTTGCCATACAAAGATCTGCATTAAGTGGTTTCATGTTGAAGAAGTGTTTTGGGTTGACTTATTGTTGCTACACATTACTTTGTTCCTAACTTTCGAGAATGTGTGCCAAGTGTGTGTGATGCTTGGGATAACATTGGATATTGTGTTATGATGTTTGGGTCCTCTCTATCTCCTAGATAGGATCACACTCACCACAATTATGTTTTGGTGGCTGACTTGATCTGAAATACCCATTGTCCCTTGTTTTGGCTAATCTAATTGGAGTTTGGTATTGATCTAGTGGTATAAATAGAAGATTAAATTAGTTGCAAAGTGTGGTGAAAATGTGAATTTTGGAATATACGAGTTTGAGGAAGTAGTGTGTGGTGTAAGTTGTGGAATTGAATTGACTATGGTTTATTGAGAAGTCATGTCAAAAGCATCTACATTGTATGGAGAACGTTGGAAGTAGTTTGTTGAATGCCTATTTTATTATTATTCATCTCATGTACGCTATGTTGAGATAGTGAGTGTCTACTTCAAGCTCTTCGTATCAAACATGTACTTTAAGAAACAAAGTTGTCTTTTAATATTGTTTCTTATTCTCATCTATGCCTTGTGGCCTCCTCACTCTCCAAGTGTGCTCAACAATTGGTATTAGAGAAAGTTCCTTTGGAGTAGGTTAAACTGCTTGAGGAAGGTCTGGGATGGCGAATGATGGATCTCACAAAGTTCCTAAGTTTGATGGTTCAAACTTTTCTCTCTAAAAGTAAGAATGGAGGCACATTTACAATCATTAGAGTTTGATGTCTTGAACTCTGTCAAGTTTGGTTATATTATTGTTGGGCATACAAAAACAATGGAAAAGCAAGAAATGCACTCATGAATGGACTTTCAATCTAGAACTTGTGAAGGTGATGCATTGCGTACTACTAAGAAAATATGGGATGAGCTTGATAGTATATATGAAGGAGACAAGAAGGTAAAGCATAAAAAGATGCAAAATTTCAAAACCAGATTTGAAACTCTAAAGCTGGATGAAGATGAAGACTTTTCTTATATGCCCCAAGCACATAAAGTGGTAAATGGCATTAGAGGTATTGGTGGAGAAATAAAACAAGATGTAGTTGTGAAATTTTTTCTCAAATGTCTTCCAAAAAGATATAGCTCTAAGGTCTCTAGATCAACAATATGGTTCTTTGACTGTATATGAAATGAGAATTTGACAAGGATGCTCCCAAAGTGGAGGTTGCATGGTAAGAAGATTGAGGAAGATATTGATAAGCTTCATGAATTTGAAGATGCTGAAGCAAATTTGTAAGGAGGTTAAAGAAAGAGACCAACAAATACGAGGTAAGTTACCTTTCAAATATTTCAATTGTGGTAGAATTGGTCATTATGCTTCTAGATGCCCTTTTAGAGAATTAGAAGATAATAGAAAAAAAGAACCAACATAAGAAAAGTCTTTATTCCACAGATAATAACTGCTCCTAAAAAGATGAAACTTAAAATGATTCAAGTGATGAAACTCTTTTCATGGCTCTAAAAGTTGATGATACATAAGATAATATCAAGAATTGTGAAATGTCCAGTAACAAAATCAATGAACAATCAATGATTATGTGGACTTCTTTTCGTGCAAGAGAAGAACCAAATACTTGGGTAATTGATAGTGGATGTTCTCATTACATAAATGGTGATAAAGGAAAGTGATGCAGGAGCATCCTTGGGTTCATGGCAATCTTGCATCAACCAAAAATATTTCTTTTCAGTATTTCCTGTTTTGCCAGTTTCTGTGTTTTCTGTGGTGTTCCTTCGAGTTGGCTCATTTTCTATTGTGAACCTCATGGAAAGTTCGCGACACCATGTTTTTACCTTTGTCCAGGTTCACACTTTGATATGCTACTTCGTAGTGGAGATCATGGATTCTTGCTTAGACTTGTGTGTTCTTCATATTTAATAGCTAGATCAGAGTTTTCTGATAACACGAAGCAATCCCATAATTTTTGAAGCTTCGTGGCACATCTTTTAATGTTTTTTTAATCTTGTGGCTGATCTATCTTTAGTTTCGTGGTTCATTTTGGATCGTGTTGGTTAAGTTCTTCGTGGTTTAGGTCCTGACCTATATTTTGGTATTATGTTTTCCTTAATTAGAAAATGTGATCCTTCTTGACCGACATGATTCTTGCAAAGGCTGTATAAATTGATGCAATTTCTCTTAGTTGAAGTAGCTCTAAGATAGGTAACCTCTTGAAGGTTCAACTTAAAGGAAAATCAGAATTTCAATCTATAATTAGACCTATATGCCTGGAATGTATGACTGATTATATGTAATTTCATGAATCTATAATAAAGGCGAACATACGATCTGGCATTCTCTCTATCTCTTGTTGTTATATTTGTTGTTTCTGATGTGTGACTCTTATTGCATATTTTAGACTGTCCTCATTGAGGATCCTCTTGCCATGACTGCATCAAGTGGTATCTGAGTGAAGTTTTTTTCATGTGGTAGTTGATCTCTATTTCCTAAGATTGTGAAGCCCCATAAATCTTTGTCATGGGGTGGCAGAGCAAGGATCTGACACACAATTGCATAGGACTTGCGCAAGATGGATCAAAGAGGAAATGCTAGAGATGGAGCAAGGAGAGATGAAGATCCAATTATGTTAGACATGTTGAGACAAATTGCAGCGAGATTCAAAGTTGTTGAAACAACCTAGAGAAGAGGTCGATACATCGAAGATGTAAGTGATGAAGAGGAAGAAAAATGATGCAGAGGCACATAGAAGCCTAGAGGTTTCAACTCCTAATGCAATCTTAGTCTAGTCTTTTTTTTACCTCAAATTCCCAAAGGCACCAACTCACTCAATCCTTATCAAACTAATTCAATTTGTTCTTAAGACATTCTTGACTAGGGATATCCTCACACAATCACCAACCTTGGATATATACTACTTCTCACATCAAACACCCATATAGGTACTCTTATCACCATAGACCACACAACCCAAACTCCATTTGCTTACAAAGATGTGTTAGACACATGCTGACTATCCTTACAGACCCTAGGGACTCGAAGTGAGAGAGTATGAGTGACTCTTTTGTCACCAAGCCACACAAGGTTCAACTTCCTATAATAAGTCCTAATCCTTGTAGCCCTTTCTCAAGCCCCTTTGAGTTACAACTCCCACTTTCTCCAAGACACTCCATAAATTGAGACCATCTTCAAATACCCTTTATCAAGACATGAAAAAATCCTTAACCTCAGACTTGGGTCCCCACATTTGATGGGTCAAAGTACTGTTAAACAAACACATCTAATAGGCCTAATAACACTCTTTTACAAAGAAAATACTTGAAATGGGATTGAACTCTATCTCCCACCGGTTTGGTTGTGTCTGCATACTCCTAAAAACACCCAATCCACCATCAGATTGTGTCTAACACATTGTTCCTTGTCTCTAAACTCAAATTCTCAGTTGTCTGTGGCTAGCCACATAGAGATGCCTAGCCTAGTTTGCACTTTTCCTCATGTAATCCTCTTGCCCTTGGTTCAAGACCTCACAAAAATTATGATGTACATGTGGACCCTTTGTTACCTCGAAGATGAAATTTCTTCAATGGTGTAATTAAGGGTTATTGATCATTTTGTGAGGAAACCCTAGGTGCTTAGGTTTAGATCTGTTTCCAAAAAATGAAGTGAATCTCTCTCTCCATACAACACCAAATCGTACGTGACCAAAACTAAATCGAAGCTAATTCATCCCACTACACTCCACAAAAGGGTTTAAGGTCTTTTTCAATCAGGATCAATCTGTACAAAATCATTGTTACAGGAAAAATACGGGTTTTCGTCAAGAACCAAAAGAAAATTATATTCCAACCTTCATCACCTCTTGTAATTACATATTTTTTTGACCAAATAGGCCTTTGGACACCATTCTAAACCCACCCCAAGTGATCCAACCAATTTTCAAATCAGTTAGTCGTTGGATCAAAAAGTTTCTTAAAATGTTGTCAAAGTTGCATAGCATCTTTTTGACAATTTTTACATCTTTTGCACTTTCTATATCTAACCTACCAAATGGTGCAGTCAAGGATGGAGGATCCAATGAAGGATTATCCAAAATTGCAGGAGATAACCATAACAGTGGAAACAACCAAATACACAAAAATATAATCAACATTCACTTATATATTATCTCAGATATCAATTACATTCAACATGCCGGGCTGTAAGGCCTTCCCGGTTATGGCCAAATACAAAGATAGAATTCAAGAAGTATGCTAGATCTTCTGTGAGACATACAACTCTTGATCCAGATTCTTAGATCCAACACTTCGATCTGCTCCCTCAAATCTGATGCCCTAGACTAAGAACAAAATACAACTTAAATACAAGGTAACCAATTAGGCCGGCCTACAAAACAAACATTTGAGAAATCCCAGACCCAGATTTAGGTCCACACAATCCCCAATGAGAGATCTACCATTAATGCCGCAATCAAGATTCAATGCAGAAGTCGACCATCAAACCCAACTCCAAAATAAACAACTCGGGCAAAGGATGACCGAGCAACAGAGTGACTCGGGAAAAGAACACCCCGAGCAACAGGAAATAAAACCCGAGCGACAAAAAACAAACTTGGAACAAGCATGCCCGAGCAACAGAACTCGAGCACCAAAGACCAACTCGGAACAAGCATAACCAAGTGACAGACCCGAGCAACATAGTACTTCCTGAGAAGTCTCCAAACAAGCTAAAGAACAAAATAAAATATATTTTTGGTTGAGAAGGATTGCCAAGGATCCTAGGATGCTCTTGCATCAGACACCCTAGGTAAAGAAGATGTTCCCAAAAAGGAAATCATTCACATCTTAAGGGAATCAGAACAAGTATCCCATACTTATTCTTAACCCATTTCTCCACTTGCCCTTCATTCCATGCTGTCTTGACTTTGTCCATTGTCCCATTCGACAAATTCATCAGTCCTGCACTTTTCCCATATCTTCTGCCTGCAACTGACAGAAGCTAACGCTGATCATCCTCACCTGACTGACTAATCAACTTGCTATCATCTGCATCTCTCTGTGTCACTAGTGTCAACATCTGTTGCACCACCTCAGTCAAATATGCCATTTGTTTCTTAATTTATGCAAACTCCTCAGAGAAGCAATTCTCTTTCTCCTTTAGATTCTCCTTCCCCTCATCCATTGGAATAGGTTCATCAACTCTCTTCTCCTCATGTTTGTCACTGTCATTCGGACAACATTTGATAACTCCACATCCCTTAGTCCCCGATTCCTGCAAAGGTAGTAGTTTATGCTTGGATTCACCCTGCCTCACAACATAGGTATTTGCACGACCATCAAACATAAGATGTCTGTGATGTTGCCAAGGTCTATCAAGCAACAGGTGACAAGCATCCATAGGTAACACATCACATAATATCTCATCATAATAAGATCCAATCTTAAAATTAACAAGGCATTGTTCCTCAACCCTAACCTTAGATACATCTTGTATCCAACTAATCTGATAAGGATTAGGATGTTTTCTTCTTCCCAAATTTAACTTACTAACCATCTCTTCTGAAACAAAGTTCTCAGAACTACCACCATCAATTATGACATTACATACCTTATCCTTGCATTTACACCTGGTTCTGAACAAGTTCCTTCTCTGCACTGGTTCATTAATACATGCAGCTAGCCTTCTAGTGATAATAACTTCACCTTCTTCTGCAACATTCAGAGAATTCTCCTTAGTCGCCAGGGTGAACTTCTTTTGAGGACATGACCAGGCCCTATGTCCCTTCTCACCACACTGAAAACAAGTACCACTGAAATCACTTCTTCCTCTTCTTCCATACCCATGATTGTAATCCTTAGTGGTTTGACTACTACTAGATCCTACCTCTGTCTGCTTATGATTTTCCACCACCTTACTCTCAGCAGTTGTGTCATCTATCTTACCACCTCGGTTTTTGTTATTATGTCTACTTTCAAACTTCTTGTTCAACTTCTCCTCAATCTTCAATGCCATCTGATAAGCATCTCCTATTGTTATCATCCGAACAATAAGTAACTCTTCCTGAATACTAGGTCTTAGGCCATAGATATACCTAGCAACCTTCTCCTTGTCATCTTCTGAATGTCCAGTCCTAGTCAAAACCCTATAAAACTCCTCGGTATACTCTTGCACTAATTTGTTTGTTTGCCTCAAGCCTTGCATCTTTTTGAACATCTCCAATTCATAATCCACTGGAATGAATTGCTTCTTCAAAATTTCAACCATTATGTTCCATCTGATGATCTTGTCTTTACCTCACCGATTTCTTTCCAATTGAACTTCTCTCCACCATATGTTTGCGTGACCTTTCAGCTTTGTCTTTGCAAACCAAACTCTATCAGGATCTTCTACTTCCTCATACTCAAAGTATTCATCCATCTTATTAATCCAATCAATCAACTCTTCTGGCCTAAGGATTCCAACAAATGTAGAAACTTCAATCTTAGGTCTTTTCCCAAATTTAGACATAACTCTCAGAAATCTAGCCTCATCAGGATCTTTAACATCTTCTATAGCTTCTTCGAAATGATCTTCTTCTTCAGATTCTTCACCATTACTTTGTTTTTCTCTAGATGCATTCTTTCTTTGCAACTCCTCTTGTAGCTCTTGCACCTGCTTCTGCAAAGCTTGAAAATCATCAAGGTTGAAATCCTCCTTAGGTTCTTCCTCTGTGATCTCATAGATTTTCTTTGGAGGCATCTTTGCTCCACAAATCTCAAGCAATTGGAAACCTAACTCCTTCAGCAATTGAAACTCGGCTCTGATACCACCTGGTGGAGTCAAGGATGGAGGATTATCCAAACTTGAAGCAAATAACCATAACAACGGAAACAACCAAATACACAGAAATATAATCAACATTCCAACCTTCATCACCTCTTGCAATTACATATTTTTTCAACTAAATAGGCCTTGGGACATCATTCTAGACCCGCCCCAAGTGATCCAACCAATTTTCAAATCAGTTAGCCGTTGGATCAAAAAGTTTCATAAAATGTTGTCAAAGTTGCATAACATCTTTTTGACAATTTTGACATCTTTTGCGCTTTCTATTTCTAACCTACCAAATGGTGCAGTCAAGGATGGAGGATCCAATGAAGGATTATCCAAACTTGCAGCAAATAACCATAACAGTGGAAACAACCAAATACATAGAAATATAATCAACATTCACTTATACATTATCTCAGATATCAATTACATTCAACATGCCGGGCTGTAAGGCCTTCCCGGTTACAGCCAAATATAAAGATAGAATTCAAGATCTACTATAGATCTTCTGTGAGACATACAACTCTTGATCCAGATTCTCAGATCCAACACTTTGATTTGCTCCCTAAAATCTGATGCCCTAGACTAAGAACAAAATACAACTTAAATACAAGGTAACCAATTAGGTCGGCCTACAAAAAAAAATATTTGAGAAACCCCAGACCTAGATTTAGGTCCACACAATCCCCAATGAGAGATCCACCATTAATGCCGCAATCAAAATTCAATGCAGAAGTCGGCCATCAGACCCAACTCCAAAATACACAACTTGGGAAAAGGATGACCAAGCAATAGAGTGACTCGGGAAAAGAACACCCCGAGCAACATGAAATAAAACCTGAGTGACAAAAAATGAACTCGAAACAAGCATGCCCGAGAAACAAAACCCGAGCACTAGAGACCAACTCGGAACAAGCATAACTGAGTGATAGACCCGAGCAACAGAGTACTTCCTAGGCAGTCTCCAAATAAGCTAAAGAACAAAAGAAAACATATTTTTGGTTGAGCAGGATTCCCAAGGATCCTAGGATGCTCCTGCATCACCAAAACACCCTACAAGCATTACAAATAGATCACACATGATCCAAAATTACAAGAAAACATGACATGCACCCTTTTCACATGCTTGGGTGATTGTTGACCATATTTGACCACATATGTCGTGATAGGTTACATGTATCAAATTGACCCTAAGGTCTTATTACAAAGCATGAAACAAAAGGATTGGTCTCATAAGACCTTATTACAAAGTGTGAGAAACATAAAAACACCAAAAGCCCCTCTAGGGTCACTGATCACATAGGTGTTCCTGTACCAAAAAAATAGAAATAGCAGTAGTAGAAGGAAGAGAGAAACCAAAATTTGAACAAGGAGATGGTAGGTTTATAAAAGCCCTAACTAGGGTAAATGAAAGACCGCATTTTAATCCACCAGACTACGATGGTAAGTTAGATTCAGATGAATTGCTTGATTGGATCACAGAGATGGAAAAATACTTTCATTATGAGGGTATAGAGGATGATAATAAAGTGAAGTATTCTTGCACAAAGTTGAGAGGACATGCATCATTATGGTGGGAACATTTGTAGACTCATAGAAAAAGGAGAGGCAAATAAAAGATCAAATCATGGGATAGGATGGTGAATAAGTTAAAGGATAAGTTCTTTCTCGCTGATTACCATGTGAATTTGTTTAGGAAGTTGCAGAACCTTAAGCAAAAGGAATCTAGTGTGAGGGAGTATATCAAAGAGTTATACAAGTTGGATAGCAGATCTGGTCATACCAAAGATGAGGTTGAAATAATTGCAAGGTATCTCAATGGATTGAGAGTTCCTATACAAGAGGACATTGGTTTGGTTAAATTGCAGAATGTGGAAGAAGCTTATCAGTATGCCCTTAAAGCCAAGGAAACGTTGAAAGAAAGGCATGAGCAAAGACAAAGAGGAAGAAGTGGATGGTTTCAAATAGGTAGAACCTTTGGAGGAGGAAGATCTTATGCAGATCAGAACAAGGGTAAATCAGAAATCAAAGAGGAGAGTTTACACCAAAGGGATGATAGAAACTTTCATAGGAATGGAGGACAAAGTGGCTATAAGAGAGATGATAAAAGAATGTCTAGAGGCACTTATTTTAAGTGTGGAGGAGAAGGTCATAGAGCCTTTTAATTTACTCAAGGAAATTCAAATAGGAGGACGAAGATCAGTAGTAGAAATGCTTTTGTGGGAGAAGGACCTAGTGAATCTTTGAATCAACTCGAAGATGGAGAAGCATTGATGATAAGGAGAGCCCTATGTCAGGATGAGATGGATCAAGAACCCTTGCATAGGAAGAGTTTTTTTACGAAAAGATGCAAAAATTATAGAAAATGTTACAAAGTGATCATTGACAGTGGTAGTCCAGATAACCTAGCTTCAGATGAATTGGTGAACAAGTTGAAGTTACATAGGTTGAAGCATCCTAGACCCTATCAAATAGCATGGATTCGAGATGATCATAAGGTATTGGTGAGTGAACAATGTTTGGTAAAATTTAAGATTGGATCTGATCATGATGAAGTTCTATGTGATATTATGCCTATGGATGTATGTCATATCTTGTTGGGTAGACCATGACAATATAGTATACAAGCATTGCATGATGGTAGAAAGAACATCTATACTATTGTTGCTAATGGGATGAAACAAGTGTTGTTGCCTTTGGAAGAGACTCATAAGAATGAGATTTGTACTAGAGTGAGAATTAGTTTGGTTGAAGGATGGAAATTATTGGACGGTTTGAAGAATGAAAGTATGTGTTATGCTTTGATCCCTAAGGAGTGAGATTTAGGATCATAAGAAGGACAACCTTAGAAAGTTAAAGAGTTGCTGATAGAGTATGAAGACATAATCAAAGTATCCATAAATGGTTTGCAAACTTAAAAAGGCTTTGTATGGTCTTAAAGAAGCCTCCAAGCTTGGTATGCAAGGTTAGACAAGTATTTACTTCAGCAAGGTTTCAAGAAAGGTATTACACATAACAATCTTTATATTAAGATTGAGGGAGAAAGACATTTGATAGTTGTAGTACATGTTGATGAAATCGTCTTTGGTGGAAATGATGTTGTGTGCAAGAATTTTGTAGAAGAGATGCACAAAAAAATTGAAATGTCTATAATCAGTGTATCTTTCTTCCTTGGACTTCAAGTTTCTAAGTTAAAAGATGGTATTTTTTTTTCTCAACCCGAGTATATAAAGTTTATGGTGAAAACATTTGGTATGGGGAATTCAAAATCAGTGAGTATACCTATGGCTACTAGTTGTAGTTTGAGAAAAGATGATGAGTCTCTTCTTGTTGATCAGACTCTATACAAGTCTATGATTGGAGGACTATTGTATTTGACTTCTTCTAGAATTTCCACAATTCATGCAATTTATTTGGTTGCAAGATATCAAGCCAATCCAAAGCAATCACATGAGTTGACTGTCAAAAGAATATTTAGATATTTAAAGGGAAATTTGGATTATGGTTTGTGGTACAAAAGGGATGGTGACTTCTAATTGAAGCCTTAGACAAATGTTGATTAGGATGGTTGTGTGGATGATATAAGTACTTGCAGTAGTGTATTTTTCTTGGGAGATTGATTGGTCTCTTGTTTTAGTAAGAAGTGTGACTCTGTATCTATATCCACAAATAGAGTTGAATATATTGTTATAGCTTGTTGCACTCAGTTACTATGGATGAAGAAAACTTTAATGGACATAAAAGTAGTGTAGGATGAGCCCATTCTAATTATGTGTGACAATACCAATGCTATAAACATTGCAAAGAATTCGGTAATGCATTCAAGGACTAACCACATTTCCATTAGATATCACATTTTGAGAGAGAAGGTTGTAGAAAAAGAAGTTAAACTGGATTATGTTGCCACCAAAGATCAAATTGTAGATATCTTCCCAAAGGCGCTCTCTAAGGATACTTTTGAGTATTTTTGGGATAATTGAGGGGTTATTTCCCCTCCTTCTAACTAGATGCATAAGATGGTACATATGTCCAACGAGAGATGCTCAATATATATTCTTTGTCTCCTAGATTGATGTGATCTACTCTTCAGTGGGAGTAGATGTTATGATTTTTTGTTGCTAATAGAGAAAAAGAGTATGACATAAATAGTAGAAATGATAGGTTTGATGAAGGGCGTATCGATGAATATTTGAAGACCTTGGCCCCTTTGTCCTTGATGCTAAGGGGGGGGATTAAACAATTATAGTTTGTAGGAGAGATACTAGTGAAAGGGGAAGAAAGTGTGAAGAGCCCGTAAAATAATAAGTAGATAAAGATGAGTGTTTCCATCAATGATAAATGAGAGATTTGGCAGTTGGTGTTGTCATTAATGTCAACCCTCTGGTTGTTGTAGTTGTGAAACTTTGAGAAGCAACAATATCATGAGTAATTGTGATGGTGTTGAGAGGTTGTTGACATGTGTTGTGAGACTATGAGATGAGATGGGATGTGCCATTTAGTAATTGTGTTGTTAGTCCTCTACTAAAATAATTGTGGAGTGATGTAGGATTTTTACCAAATGTATTGCTTCCTTGGTATTGGTATATTGCAGATGGTAGATGATTGTGAAAATTTTCTCCATGCTATTGGCGATATGTTGTTGATTGTGTGGTTGATCATAGGTATTGTAGTAAGAATGATATGTGTGTTATTAATCAGAGTCAAGATGAAAATTAGAAGCATAAATTTGTTAAGGTGAGGATTAAAACCATGAAATTGTTAAGATAAGGATTGGAAGCATGACACTAGCATGGATGGTAGAATGTTGTTGAACAACTGAGCTATTTTGATCATTGAGGATTGTTGAAGTATGTGTATTTAAAGAGAATTTCTCTAGCTATTTCACAGAAGAATGCTTTACATTCCTTCAAATTTGATGATATGACCTTGCAGTTTGGAACATAGATTGAATGTTATTTGTATGTTGCACTCCTATCTTTCTAGGTCATTGATGTTTCCACTAATGTTTCAGTATTTGCAGTGTGTTGGCAAGTTGTGTTTCTATCATGACTAGTGAAGGAAATGCCCCATATTGATGTTTTTAGTGTTTCAACTTGGATGGAATGTTTCTAACATCTATGCAATGTCACTTCAAATTTTTAGTAGAGATATGTACTACAAGTATGATTTTGGTTATGTGGTTCATGAGTGTGTTTTCTTGGTCTTGTAGTTATGAATAATTTTGTGCAAGAATGGTTCTGGTAGCTTGATTGTTGAATAAATACGATATATTCTCTTGGGAATTATATTGAATGTTCAAGGAACATCTCTATGTGGTTCACATAGAAGTGATTGAGTTATTTGGTGTTTCATTGTGTCCAGAGTTGGTTTATAGGGTTGTTTGTGGCTATCTAGTCGACATGGTTTGTTCTCTTCCATATGTCACATTCATAATTGTAGTAGATAATGTGTTGAATTAGTTTTGGGTCTCACCTTGACATGTAGAGATCCACATTAAATGGTTCCATGTTGAGGACGTGATTTGGGATGACTAATTGTTGCTACATGTTGTCATGTTCTTGACTTTCGAGGATGTGTAGCAAGCATGTGTGATGTTTGTGACCACATTAGATATTGTGTTATGATGTTTGTATCCTTTCTATCCCTTGTATAGGACCACTTTCACAATAGTTATGTTTTGGTGGCCGACTTGATTGGGATAACCCCTTGTCCCTTGTTCTAACTGACCTAATCAGAGCTAAGTATTGATGCCAATGGTATAAATATAAAATTAAATCAATTTCAAAGTGTAGAAAATAAGTGAATTATGGAAGATGTGGGTTAGAAGAAGGATTAGTGTGTGGTGGATGTTGTGGAACTAAATTGGTTAGGGATACTTGAGACATCATGTCAAAAAAATATACATTCTAAGGAGAATGCTTGAAGCAGTTTGTTGAAGGTTTATTTGATTATACTTGATTTCATGTATCTTGTGATGATACTATGAGTCTCTTCTCTAGGTCCTTTGTATATATCCCTAAGACAGTGTATCTTGGCAACAAGTCTGGCAGTGATCCACTTGTAATGTTTTTATATATCATGAGTTGATTGTCACCACGATTTTTCCCTCCTTGGGGTTTTCCATGTAAACACAATGTTCTCTTGTGCATTGGTGATGACTGTTTTATCTTTTAAATTGTTGTTATTTACAGTTACATGTTTGAAACTAAAGTAAAAATTTAAGATTGTGTGAGATTGATTAACCCCCCTCCCCCTGGTTGATTCTTAGTCTCCATGTGTGTACAACAAGCCATTATGATGTGACTCATGATGCTTAATCTTTCACAAGTCATGTTTGGTTTACTCATACATATCACAATATTTCCATACCTTATGTAGTTACTACTTTCATTATTGATGTGGATGATTGTAATATGGTAATTAACCCCTATTAATTACATGATGACTTTATGAGCCTTAGTAATAATTTTTTTACATATTATGATGGTTCTATAGATGCTTGTTTGCATGTGAAATCATTTTTAATTTCCAAGTATGCATATTTATATGATTATATTTTACTAAATGGTGAGTTTAGGTAAGTGGTGGAGCTTTACAATGGTTTGATTGATCTCGTTTTCTTTACACTTCACTATGACTAGTTATTACAATACCCTTTTTTCTAGCCACAGTTCATATGAAGATAATATAAACATAGAGATATACCCTTAAAATTTATCTTTTTAATTCCAATTCCTCTTTTATAAATATGTATCATGTCTCTCTTATTTTCACTTTTCATGATGCTTCCAACTCACATAAGTATAATCTTGTGGGGCATATGCAAAAAATATTGGGTAGAGACCAATCTTTTACATGTTTGACCATCTAATGCATAAAATCTACCCCTTTTCACCTCATCTTAAATCTAAAAAACCTAAAGGGTTTTATATCATTTAACAATTGCAAAATACTTAAGCTAATATATCACTTTGGTTTTTCACATTTACATCACCATTTTATAGAGTTCTAATGCAAAACTCCTTAGAGAAGGCTCAATCTTGATACTACTCTAAAATCAATTACATTTTTGATAGAGGCTATTGACCACAAGGAATATCATGTAGTAACAATTGATGATAGTTAAATACAACTTGAAAATGTTCTTAAAGATGTAATATCTTCACACATTTTGTACTGTGCAAATCGCACACAACATGGGTTGTAGTTGATAATGGATCTACTCTTAACATATGCATTAAAGATTTTTTTTTAAGCTAATTTGAAGTAGATATGGAAAATTGATGTAGTCAAGGATGAATAAACCTCAAGAAGATCGGTACCAACCTTGCAGAAAATATAACATAATGGAAGAAGACAAGAAAATAAGTACAAATAAGAGATTCAATCTTTTATTATCATCGGAAATTATTTACAACATATCTGCAACATGTTGTTTCACATCCCAGTCATCCATGCAAAGCACACAAATCTGATTACACTCAAAACCTTCCCAACCCTACCCAAGCTAAGACAAATAATCTTATGAGTTCATCATTCTCCTTCGGAACAAGTCCATAAGCTTATAAAGCCATCACAACATCTAGTTGGCCTTGAAAAGATTACATTCCCAAAGAATTGAGAAAATGTATTATAACAAATAGGAAAGGACCCAAATGTTTATGAACAACCTCCGAAGAAATATTTAATAGATGCAATCATAAAATAATGTTGGTGTCAAACGTAACAATGAGCTAGCATGATTGCGCTCGGAAAAACCAACTAGAAGATCAAGAAATGATCAAAAAACCCTGCCACCAACCGGAAATATGAAGAACATGACATATAGATGAAGAATCTATCATAACTTACGTGTGATGAAATCAAATGAGGTGCGATCATAGGAAAATATCCAACACAAAGCCAAGAACACACTGTCACAATCGCAACACAAAATAACAAGCACAGATCGACCGCCAACCAAAACACCAAAACTACCCAACTGGTATAGAACAACAAACAAACAAGAAGGAAATTTTTTTTTGGTTGATGAAAGATCTCCAAGATCCTAAGATGCTCCCGCATCATAAAGATATAATAATTAAACCTTACCAATAGGGGATTTGGTACTGTACCTAGATCTTACATGGATACTATTGTCCTCTTATTTAAGGTATGACCTTGCACACTAGATATTTTAACCCATGTGAAGCCTAGAAAAATAATTTACAATATTGTTTTTGGACAAACATAGTTACATGTTATTAGAGTTGTGTCATACTTTACATAGATGTGTTTTAGCTTTAAATAAATCCATGCAAAATAACGATTGATCTCCAAATATAGTATGTATTAACAAATGGATATTTACAATAATTTTTTCGCACAAAATTATTCATTGGATACAAACATTGTAAATTGTGGCCTATTCTATAGCACTTTAGATGATGATGATTTGGGGTCCATTATATTTTTTAACTTGTTTTTTTTATGAGTATCGTGTTAATCCTAAAGATTACAAGGTTCCCCATCTTTATATAGATTCATCTCTATATGAAAATGCTTGAGGTATACAATGATGAAAAAGTGATATGCACGTGTGAGTAATCTTGAAAGTGATATTTCCACAAATGGATTAGCTTATCTTCCTAAAGTTTTCAAACAAATCAATTTTCTTTGGTATAAAATGTGTACTTGGACATCAACTATTAAATAAATAAGAAAGTATAAACAAGATCATCATAGATCTTTAGAACATGAATCTAGATAACAACATGGATTGGGATACTAATATCATGAAGTCACATGTTGGTTGGAGAAATGAAAATGGAAAGCTAAAGGGTCTGAAGTTGAAACTAATGCAAATTTTGATGATGTGTTGCCTTCATTGATTACATATAATTATTGGATTCCTTGTAAGCCATTGGCTAATTTATTATTTAAGATTGCATAAAAGCATTAAGGTTTCCTTTGTAAGTCATGATATATCTGTAGACACCTAAATTTGGTAAAGCAATTAAAACAGAAAATGAAGTGAGAAAATCAAGCAAAATCGTGAATTAATTGAATAATCAAAGCCTTTGGATTAATTAAATCAAAATCATCAATTAATTATGCAATCAATATTAATCAATTAATTGTATAGTTAAATCCAAATTAATTCCAACCCATTCAAGGGTGCACATGGCTAAACAAATTAAATAAATCAATTAATTTAAATCCTTTTATTCCTCACCCACCACATGGGCAAATCAATTTCAACCAATAGGAATTAAGGATTTAGCTCACATGGATAAAGCCCAAAGTGATTCTCCATCACACATCTTGGAGTTGCATCTTGACCACTCATTTTGTCTCCTTATTTGAAACCATCATTTAAATTGTCTTAACCTTTGAGACAATCAACTCAACTAAACCCTAATCAAGGTTAAATAAACTCTACCCCCTACCCTTGGGAAATCCTTTAAATAGAGGACATTTTGAGTGCAAAAGATATAACACACATTCATGAGAAAAACATCATCACTATAGGCATTTTGATTTGGAGTTCATGACATTTAGTTGGATTCAAATTTAAAATAGTGATCAATCTTGAAGCATTTTAGGATAATTTGAGCTAAATATGGTTAAATCACATCAAATAACTTCAATTTCTCATTACTAGGACTGTCATTAATGGATGCTTAAGCTGAGAGCATACTATTTTCTTTCCTAGATAGAGAACCATGAGATGATCATTGTTTCATTTCAATTCAATCAGCTTAATTTGCATCTTTTGAAGTTGAATTGATAATAACAATACTAATTTCATGAAGGTATGATTTTCATATACAAAAATGGTGCCCATCGTGGGGCTCTAGGCCTCATTTCTAACAATCTCATAAATTTTTGGTGTGTTTGAGTGTGTTATTTGCAGAAATTTGCAATTTGCAGGTAAAGTGACGTGTGCAAGCATAAATCTTGACACCTTTACACAGTGAAGCAACAAATGTGAAAACTCTTCTGTCTTCTGTCTTATATTCTCTCAAGGAAAAAGACAGAAAAAGTTATGCGTACAAGCATAAATCCTGACTCCTTTACACAATGAAGCAGTGTGTGTAAAAACTCTTTTGTCTCTTGTCTAACATTCTCTCAACGCCTCTGACAGGAAAGCAACATGTGACAGATAAAGTTTGACACATTTGCACGACAAAGTGATACGTAAAAGGAGTTTTTTAACGCTTACTCTTCTATCTTTAAGCGCATTTGATTTTGTTTTAATGCTTTTTAGTTGTTAAGTAGTGCTCTATAACTTTTAAAGAAGTGCTTAGAATCAATTAAAGCAGCACGTAGACAACATTAAAGCAACACTCTATCACTTTTAAAATAGCGCATGCTACTGCGTTTGAAATTTTTACAAATTTTTGAAAGCCAACAAATTAATGAAAATCATTTTTCAATTTGCAGATTTCAAAGCATAGGAAGGTAAAGAAGCCCACACTTTGGATTCACAAGGAGAGAAAGATCAAAAGGTTGTTAAGGTCTGAGAAACAAATCCATAATGAAAATATTTTGGAAAATTTAAATGAAGATGTTAAGCTTTATGATTAGTATGTCAAAATTGTAAAGGCTTAGAAATCCAAGTATATTTCATTAAATTGAGTCTTTTCACCTTAAACAATTTGAAATAGCATTAAATTTAGGTGAATTTGAACTTTGTCTTGTGGATTTGAATTTTTCCTCATTTTGTGTGAGTTGTGTTGGACTAACTTGTTGGAGGAGAGGATGGAAAGGAATTGGAACGATCGCCACTAGGTGAGTGCAAAATGAAAAAAAAAAAACAATAAAAAAGTACCTAGCCTAGCTAGCTTCAAAAAAGGTAAGATCTAAAAGCCTTTTTCATTTGATCAAATTGTGGCAAGTCAAAGTTAAAATCTAGCATAATTAGAAAAGGAACTTCAACTCACGAATTAAAGCATTTCCTATGCCAAATTTGAGATGCAAAGAACCTAAGAAAATGAACAAACAATAAATTTTGAACCTCCTTGTTTGTGGAAGAGAAGTTCTAGGTATATGCTCTTCACTCTTTGAGTGAATCAAAAAGCCATACACACTTTGAATCCCTTAGTTTAAGAGGTGGTAATTGAACCTTTTTGTCTATTGTGTTTGGAATTGGAGAAGTAGTAGGGATATGCTCTTCACCTTTTAGGCGAATCAAATTTCCAAACCTACCTATCCATTTCATTTCTTTCTTTCAAAATGAACATGTTAGATCTTTAGTGGGTCTTCCTCCTGAGATTTTCCTTTTCAAGGACGGTGAGAGGGAACGACCCAAGTGGGATACAACCATTTTAGCCATGGTAATCCAACCCACTATAAAATAAAATGCATTCATCCTTAATGAGGTGAGTGACGGAAAGGATTGAGAATCAAACCTCCTCTAGTAGTCCTTCGGGATTGCGCAAAATCATGTTTTTATGCGTGTGGGAGGCCTCTATAATGGGGGATGAGACTCAAAATATTTTGAGCAAAATCTTAATTAAAACCTAGTTAAATAAGAAATGCCTACCTTTTAAAGCCATTTACAAGCTAAATTTTTCCATAGGTAGATTTTCTTGGAAGACTTTCTTGTCAAAGACCCTTGAAAATGATTAAGAACATACGCTTTGTGTGTAGATTTAAAGTGTAAAAAAATGATCAATTGTGTGTGCTATGGTTGATGATTTATATTAAAAAAGGACAAAATTCATCCATATCTGATCACACTTTAAAACTTTTAAAATTCAATCAAACGGTGATCCAAAACAATGACACATTCTGGTTCCAGAGGCCTTTTAGCACGTACAAGAAGAGAAGTAGCGTATTTCACATGTTAAGTAACGCATGTAGACAATAATTTACCACTAGTGACCAAATAAATAATGCATGTGCATAGACTTATACCACTTATAAACCAAGAAGAGCTATCAAGTAGCACAACTAAACAACCAACTCGCGTGTTGTGTTTTTTCAGTGAGCGCATACAACCAAGTAAATTAGTGTGTGCAAGGTCTGAAATAGCGCGTATAGAATGAGATACTCAAATAGTGGGTATCTCCCAGGGTTTTTGGAAAATTTCAAGGTTAATTTTGGATACCTTTTTTGGAGTACTTTATGTCCAATCTATTAGACTGATAAAATCTGATCAAATTTAAGGAGTTCAAAATTATTTTCAAAGGGACTAATCAAAAGCTTGAGTTAAGGATATTATTTCCATGCTAATGCCTTCTTTTACAAGATATCACTACATCAAGGAAACCTTACAAGTAGATGAAACTTATCTTAGGCAGGAATTACCCTTTACAAGGGAAACAATAGCTTCCTCACAAAAATCTTTTGAAATAGGAGAGGAAGAAGAACCAAGCACGATGACATTTCCCTTTGGACGTATGGATCTTGACCTCATCAATCATGTTAATGATGACACAAATAATAATAAAATGGTGGAAACAAGGATGCGAATAACAATGGAAGCAATGGGGGAGGAAATGACCCTAACAATGTAGGAATTGCCATGAATAATGGAGGACATAGGGACCCTCAAAATGAGGAGGCCACTGAAGAGAGAGTAAATGAAGTGGCTCAAAGACCTTCCTTTATGAAAATCATGGAGAAAATCTTAGAGAGAGATAGAAAGAAGTATTTCTTAGACCTAGACCAAGCAGGGGTAAAACTCCCCAATGATTATGATATGACTAACCTAAAGAAGAAGGAAGAGGATGAAAACCCAATTAAAATCATGAATAAACAAATCAAAATTTTCTAAATTCAATTGGAAAATATGAAGAAAAATACGGCTCCAAAACTATTCTCAATCGAGGCTACATGCTCATTTCCTTTTGATAAGACTTTAATTATGGTACCATTCCCTTCAAATGCAGTCTTTCCAAAATATGAAAAATACACGAGGGTTTCTGACCCACAAGACCATTTGTGAGAATTTTGTGCATTAATCTTGGAGTTTATGCATGATACCACTTATTCATGTGCCTATTTCCAAGAAGCCTTTGAGGACCCACGATGGAATGGTTCTCAAAATTACCCTTAAATATTTGAACATTTGAAGAGTTGACATCGACATTTGTGACTCATTACTCATACAACATTAAACATGAGGTCATAATGATAAATTTATGCAACACTAAACAAAAGGAGGGATAATCATTCCTAGTCTTCTTGCAAAGGTGGAGGATGATATTTAATCGATATCCTAGAAGTATTCATGAAAAAGAGAAAATGGATATCTTCCTAAATAGTTTGAACATAATCATGAACTATCAATTACAAATCCAATGCCCACCTAATTTTGAGAAGATCATTGAGAATGGAATCACCATAGAGGAAGTTTTGGTGAAGAGTGGAGAGATCAAATTTTTTAAGGAAAATAAATGTTTTGCTAATAACCACAATAATTCTAACAACAACAATAGGGATTCAAACAATAACAATCACTTTTGGTTCAAGAACACTAACAAGGGCCTTGTCAATGATGGAGTTGTTTAATAATAAAACTTAAAACATACTCCTTTCAATCTCACAAGATCTTCTAATCAAGAGAATAATGTAGATCAATCAGCAAAGGTCCCATTCAATAACAACAACAACAACAACTTGCCAAACAAGAAAGAAGCTAACAAAGCAAAACCATTCTTTAGCCCATCACCAAGAAGGAAGTTCACACCCTTGGGTGAACCACTTGAGAATGCTTTAAGGAACCTCATCACTAATAAGATCATTGTCTTACCAGAATTGAGGCCATATGAACCACAAGTTAAACCCTCATGGTGGAATGATGCTCATATTTGTGAGTATCATCAATACATAGGGCACAAGAAAAATGAATGCATGAGATTAAATCATGAGGTGAAAGAATTTATAGATGATGGGATAATCAAGGTGGAAGAGCCTCAAAATAATGAAGATCATGTGGCCTTCAAAACTCCTTTCTTCAAACACGAGAAAGGGGAATTTTTCAAATAACAATCAAAATAACAAAAGAGGAAATGAAAAACTTAATTTTGGACATAGCTATGATAATGTAATCGATTCCTTATCAGGATATGAGAATACTATCAATGTTGTTGTTGTAAAAGATCAACCATCAAAGGAAACCACTAATGTTGTTACTAGGGGGAAAGCGTCAAAGATAACCTTACAATGGACTACCCCTAAGACTATTTGTCATAATCAACCATATTATTCTCAAAGGGAATATAATATTGTGGATCAATTGCAAAAGACTCCAGCCCAAATTTCAATCCTTGAATTGTCAAAGATGTAACCAAATCATAAGGAGATCTTAGAAAAGGCTCTTGTGGAGACTACCATTCCCAACGACCTAGATGTGGATAGATTTCTAAATATGGTGGGTCATCTCATTGCACCTCATTATTTGTCTTTTCCGAACAAGATGGTATGTCCATTAATCATCCCCAAAATATTATGTTGCATATAGAGGTTTTGATACATAAAAATGATGTCAAAAGAGTCCTTATTGATGGGGGATGTGGTCTAAACATTTTCAATTTGAGTCTAGTAAAAGCCCTAGGTTTTTTCGAAGGTGTCATGGATCCAAAGAAGAAGATCACCATTAAGGCCTATGATGATGAAGAAAGGTCTTCTAAAGGAATGGTGGTTTTTCCCATTCAAGTGAGGCCAATAAAAACCATCCCAACCCTACCCAAGCTAAGCCAAATAATATCATGAGATCCCCCTGGTCCTTAGGAACAAGTCCATAAGATTATAAAGCCATCACAACATCTAGTTGGCCTTTAAAAGATTACCTTCCTATAGAATTGAGAAAATGTATTACAACAAATAGGTTAGGACCCAAATGTTTATGAACAAATTCTGAAGAAATATTTAATATATGTGATCATAAAATAATTTTGGCATCAAATGTAACAATGAGATGGCTTGATCACGCTCAGAAAAACCAACCAGAAGATCGGGAAATGATAAAAAAACCCAGTCACCAACCAGAAATATGAAGAACATGACATATACGTGAAGAATCTACCATAAATTTTGTGCAATGAAATCAAATGAGGTGCGGACATAGGATAATCTCCAAGATGAAGCCAAGAACACACTGTCACAATCACAACAGAAAAGAACAAGCACAAATCAACTGCCAACCAAAACACCAAAACTACCCAACTAGAACAAAACAACAAACAAACAAGAAGGAAATTTATTTTTGGTCGATGAAATATTTCCAAGATCCTAAGATGCTCCTGCGTCACAAAGATACAACAATTAAACCTTACTAATAGGGGATTTGGTAATGTATCTAGATCTTACATGGATACTATTGTCCATTAATTAAGGTATGACCCTGCACACTAGATATTTTAACCAATGTAATGCCTAGAAAAATAATTTACAATATTGTTTTTGGATAAACATAGTTACATGTTATTAGATTTGTGTCATACTTTACATAGATGTGTTTTAGCTTTAAATAAATCCATGCCAAATAACTATTGATCTCCAAATATAGTATGCATTAACCAATGGATATTTCCAATAATTTTGTCGCACAAAATTATTCATTGGATACAAACATTGTAAATTATGGCCTATTCTATAGCACTTTAGATGATGATGATTTGGGGTCCATTATATTTTTTACCTTGTTTTTTTGATGAGTACCATGTTAATCCTAAAGATTACAAGGTTCCCCCTCTTTATATAGATTCATCTCTATATGAAAATGCTTGAGGTATACAATGATGAAAAAGTGATATGCATGTGTGAGGAATCTTGAAAGTGATATTTCCATAAATGGATTACCTTATCTTCCTAAACTTTTCAAATAAATCAAATTATCTTTGCTATAAACTGATGACATGTAACTGATTGAATGTTTGACAATGTTAAGTTGAAGATAATGCAAGGCATTAAATCAGTTAATGTATTGTATTGTCATTGATGTGAACTTGATATCATCTGTACGGTCATGTACATAATGCCAAAGAATTCAGAGAATCAAAGGAAAAAAGGTTATGCTTTCAAAAATGCATAAAATTCAAGTATTCACTAAGTGATAAACAACACCGACGAAGTGCACACCGACGGTCAGAACAAAGAAGAACAGTCACAGTGATACCCAACGATTAGAAGCATAGTGTTTCCCGATGAAGCCAAACCACAGTGATGCCCGATGAGCAAAGTCAGAAGGTTGCCCGACAAGTAAAATTCCAATGATGCCCGACAAATGGAGATCATGAAGCTAACTGGAGTCTCACCAAAGGAACTGTCAGTTGTCACTGAAAACTAACTACAATGGTGACTGACAGAACAGAGAGTTCAAAAAATGACAAAATATCTAGCTGACAAAGCTAAAGATAGACTTAACTAGTTGTCTACTTTGTTTTATTTGACCAGAGATAAGTGATTGATTTAAAGATGATTTGTACAGTTGGCAAGAAGATATCTACAAGACAAATCATGAGTTATGCTTTAAATCTAATTGGTTGGATTGTTTATCATGCCAAGAATCAAGAATCAAGAATCAAGAATCAATAATCAAGAAATAATGAATATCATGTCTATATAAGAGACAAGCTTAATTCATTTATAAATGGGATTAAGGGGAGTGAATAAAAAGAGGATGCTAAAGAGAAAATGATAAAGAAAAACTTCATGCAGTTCTGATCAAACAAGCTAAAGGAAGAGCTAAGGAATTATGCAGACACCGACGAACAATGAGCATAACATGACAAAGCATAAAGTATGGAGCACAAGGATTAATTGATACATTGGTCAGAGAGGTAATGTACTTAAATAGATCTAAAAATCTACAATTCAAAGTTTCAATATGAACAGGTCATAGTGTTTCAGTATAACCATTGAAGCATCAAGTCTCTTAATCGAGTAGGACTTAACAATCTTCTATATATTGAGGTACATCTCAAGGAGTGCCAAAAAGGTTGATTCATGAAAGTAGCATTGGACTTGCCCGATACCTATTGGTAGTCTAAGAAGGAGGCTAATTCAAGGATGGTAGCAATAGATGCCCGATACTAAGTGACAACCTCCATGTATAAAATCCTCTAACAAGGTCGCACTTAATAGTGTGTTTGTAACCTTTAATAGGGTTGGCTCCTAATAGGACTCACTTCAAAAGAGTGAAAATTTGGGGTGCCGGTCCCAGTGGTTTTTCCCTTAAAATGGTTTCCACATAAAAAATTCATGTGTTATGTGTGTATGATTCATTTCTTTACTATTTTGTATCGTACATAGCTAACTTTGGATTGATCGGTATACTCTTCTTATTTATTGAGTTTCGGTAAATAGTTATACTGCTTATTGGTAATCAAGAAAGAATAAGGATTGACAGAGAAAATCGACAGACAGTTAGTCATTATTAGTATTTCATGGCATGAATCTTATAGGGACATAATAATTGGAGATTTATAGATTGGTGGTTAATTTTGAAGGATAAATTTTGAGGCCACTGATTCACCCCCCCTCTTAGTTATTACTAACAATTGGTATCAGAGCTTGTGTGCTTAGAAAGGAAGAATTCAAGACCTAAGTCAAGATCACAAGATGAACAGACAAGATGTGCCCAAGTTGAACAAAGATAACTTTGATTCATGGCAAAACAGGATAAGACTCCACTTATCAGGTATTGGTAATGATGTTACTCAATTCCTAGATTCTGAGTATGTGTTTCCCACAGGAGTATTGACAGTAGATCAATTGAGAGAGAAGCATGAGCACAACTACATGGTCATAGAGATTTCTTCCTCACTCTCTGATGCTAAATTTGAAGATGTCAAAGATTGAAAAACTGCAAAGAAGATGTGGGACAAATTGAAGCTTGTACATGGAGGTGATACAAATGTTTTGAGAGCCAAGGAAGAAAGACTTAGAGGAAATTTTGATGATCTCAGAATGAAAGAAGGATAAAACATCACATAGTACAACACAAGAATCAAAGAAGTAGTCAATTCTATATGAGGAGTTGGAGGTACACTTGAAGAGGAGATAGTGGTAAGTAAAATCTTAAGACCTTACTGCCTGTATATGCTATTAGAGTTTCTACCATTCAAGAAATGAGAGCAGTAGCAAACAATACAGTTACTCTTGATAGTTTAATAGGTAGACTGATTTAATTTGAGATGAATAACTTTGATAATAGTGTCTTACCAAACTTAGAGTCTGCATTTAAGTCTTCTATGATAATAATAAAATCAAGTCATAGACACACATCTAGAAGAGACAGTGAAAGTGAAAGTGAAGAAGAAGATCTAGAAGAAATAGAAGCACTTATGGCTAGAAGAATGCAGAGAGGCAACGGTAAATACAAAGGCAAGTTACCACTTGTATGCTTTAATTGTAAAGAGATTGGACACTTTGCTACAAGATGTCCTAACAGAAGAAAAGATGATAGAGTTAATGATATATATTTTGAGAATAAATCTGACAGAGGTGATAACAAGGATTACAAAAGTTACCAAAAATCAGAAAGAAGAGATACCCGAGACTACAAGTAAAAAGGAAAGAAAGCCAACTACCTAGCTTCTTGCAAAGATGAAGATACTGCCACTGAACCTGATGAAGACATCGAGATGGTTTTTGTGGCTGTGAAAGGTGATTCAGATGAAGATGAAAGGTACGTAGAATCTGCACTCATATCTAAGGTTAGAAAAAATGACATCTGGATTATAGATAGTGGCTGCACTCACCACATGACCGGTGAAAAATAAAATTTTAACACTTTTGAGTATTATAATGGTGGTACAGTAAGAATGGGTAATGATACACCTTGTCCAGCTGAAGGTAAATGAACTATAATGTTGAATAACCTGATTAAATGTGAAATTCTTATTGGGTAAAAGGATTGAATTATAATCTATTGAGTGTTTCTCAGCTGAATAATTCAAGTCACAAAGTAGCATTTGAGAATAAGAAGGCAAAGATCTTCAACGAATCAGGAAGATTGATTGGTATCGGTGAATAGAAAAAAGGTAACTTATTCTATCTGGATGATACTAACACCACTTGATTAATGAATATAAACAAAGACATATGGTTGTGGCACAAAAGATTGTGTCATGTGAATTTTGACAACATGATGAAAATAAGCAGAAGGAGAAATGTAAGAGGCTTACCGATGATGACAAAGCCCGACAACATCATGTGCAAGAATTGTTAAAAAGGTCAGATGACAAAGTCTAGTTTCAAAAGTAAAACCCATACATCTGATGATATTATAGAATTAGTCCATACTGATCTATGTGGACCAATGAGGACAAAGAGTTATTATGGAGATTGATATTTTATTTTCTTTGTTGATGATTACTCTAGAATGATGACAGTTATTTTTCTAAAAGATAAATCTGAAGCATTCAAGATGTTTAAATGGTATACGGCTATGATAGAAAAACAAAGTGGTAAGGATTTGAAATTCTTGAGATCAGATAGAGGAGGAGAGTTTATATCAGATGAATTCACTAATTTCTCCAATGAGCATGGTATAAAAGTTTAGGTTTCTACACCAAGAACACCACAAAAAAATGGGATTGCTGAGAGAAGGAACATATCAATAGTTGATTGTGCTAGAACACTGGTGATAGAGAAAGGCATCAACCAAATATTCTGGAGGGAAGCTATCAGTACCGCTATCTACACATTAAACAAAGTACAATTAAAGAAGGACACAAAGAAGACACCCTATGAGCTATGGTATGGTAAAACACCCAATGTAAGTTACTTCAAAATCTCTGGTAGTCAATGTTATATCTTAAAGGATTATAGAAATAGAAAGCTTGATGCCAAGAGTGATGAAGGTATATTTCTAGGGTATTCCACCAAAATCAAGGCTTATAAATGTCTTATTAAGGCCTCTAACAAAATTGTTGAAAGTGCAAATGTAAAGATAGATGAATTTGCAGAAAAGAATGAGCTAGAAAGCACAAAAGAACCAAAGGACTACAAAAATTTTGTATACTGTGAAGAACCCAACACTCTACCCGAGAAATAGTGCTTAATTCCTGAACAACATAATGTTGCAACCGACAGTTAGGATGCAAATATCGACGGTCAGGATAATGATCAAAATAATGCGCAAGGTGATGAAGAATAGAATGAAGGAAAAAATGATGATCAAGCTGATAGACAAAGAACTGTACTTGTAATTACAAGATATGTAAGAGGGAACCATCCATAGATCCAGATCATAAGAGATAAGAAAGCTGGTACAAGAATAAGAAGTAAATCTTTAAACTCAAGTTGTTTAATTTGTGAGTTTGAGCCAAAATTTGTCAATGCTACACTGGATAATGAAGAATGGATAAATGCTATGAATGATGAGATTGAGCAGATTGAGAAGAAAAAGACATGGTCATTTGTGCCAAGACCAGATGACAAGAATGTCATTAGTACTAAATGGATATTAAGGAATAAGCTAAATGAGAATGGAGAAGTCACAAGAAACAAAGCAAGACTAGTATGCAAGGGGTATGCATAAGAGGAGGGTATTGACTATGAAGAGACCTTTGAACCCATTTCTAGGCTAGAAGGTGTAAGAATACTACTTTCTTATGCTGCATTCAAAGGATTCAAGGTATACCAGATGGATGTCAAGTCAACATTCCTAAATGGAATACTTGAAGAAGATGTATACATTGAGCAACCATAAGGGTTTGTAGATCTAGACAAGAGAAACATGGTATGTAGACTTCATAAAGCCTTGTATGGATTGAAACAAGCTCCAAGAGCCTGGTATGAATGAATTCCTTCCTATCTTATAAGAATTGGATTTGTAAGGACTAGTGAAAATATTAATCTTTATTTGAAGGAAGATATTGATGCTAACACTTTGATTGCTGAAATATTTGTTGATGACATCATATTTGGAGGCAATGATATGCTATGAAAATCA
>MU227590.1:1443231-1461198 GCA_018584345.1 Thuja plicata | reverse complement strand
TGTGGGTACCCTAATGTTGGCAAGAGTTCTTTTATTAATAAGATTACTCTGCAAGCTTGAAGAAGCGATATATTTTGGCAAATGAAGAGTAGAAAGACGATGATATTCCTGAGATCATGGATGGACAAAATGTTGTAGACAAAATGGAAGACATCTTTCTAGACTGGCCCTAGATCCTTCGAAAATTGGGCATAGGATCCAGACCCAGGCTAAAAAGATGTCTTCCTTTATGTTGTTGAATTATCCCTTCTTTGGCCTGCACTCAATCCTCTTCTCCAAATGGCTATCTAGAAACTTTGGATACTGTTTCTCATCCATGCACAAAATGTTCTAGTGATCGTATAAAATTACTTTAGGCCTCCAGTATTGATGAGATGTACAAGTGTAATTTTTTTTTGCGAGACTGGGATCAATTTGTGCAGTGTACATAAATGCAAGGCAATGATTATTCTCGACGATCAACAGGTAGCTAGGACAGTAGCCAGGACTAAAGATAACATAGCTTAAGAGACCATCATAGGTTGTCTCTTTCTTCAGTCTATATTATTGACAGAATGTTTTACATTGCATTAGCTTATCAAATCTGGGGATTTGAAAGAATTTAATAGAATATTTTCATGACAATGTATATTATTTAAGTTGACGTTGCACAAATTTATCTACTTCGCGCACTTGTATACTATGAAGATGGCGATAAAGAAGCATCTCCTACCATGGTCATGCTTCTTTATCGCCATCCTCATAGTCTACAAGTGCGCGAAGTAGATAAATTTGTGCAATGTCAACTTAAATAATATACATTGTCATGAAAATATTCTATTAAATTCTTTCAAATCCCTGGATTTGATGAGCTAATGAAAGGTAAAACATTCTGTCAATAATATAGATCGAAATAAGAGAGAACCTATGATGGTCTCTTGAGCTGTTTTATCTTTAATGTGCATATCCGTCAGTTTTTTGACATTTCATAATTAATTTCCGACAGCAGTGCTATGCCTTTGATAGATAAAATGTCAGAGAATCATAATTTATGACAATTCTTCTGACAGTAATGCTATACGTTCGATAGGGCAACCTGTCAAAGAAATGCTGCACAACTGTCGCTATTCTGACAGTTAAAGTGTTGCAAATAGAAATTTTTTGACAGACACTTCGATAGTAATGCTATATATCCGACAGGTATATTTGTCAAAATTAGGTGGAAACTGTCAGTATGCCAACAGTTATAATGTCGGAAAGGATATGTTTTCGACAGTTTTTTTCGATAGAGATTGTATATTTCTGATAGGTCGTGGTGTCGGAATGCCGATGGATGAACCGCAGAAAATTTCATAATGAAGCTATTGTCATGTGCAAGTTTCTGAGGTGATGTGGTGTCATTAAACTGATGGATGTGTCTTCTGTCACAATTTCCTACACAAAAATGGTGACAGACTCATGTGTCGAAATACTAACAAATGAGCGTTGGAAATCTGACAAATAGCCATCGAAATTTGACCTCAAATGTACTAGTGATTCAAGACTTGTATGCTCATTTATCTTGCATGTAGGATAGTATTTGTCCATGTATGTTTCCTTCTTTGGTTGTTTCATCTTAGATTTACATTCATATGCTTTAAGTCCTTTCTTATTACATTTATAACAGAATCCTATGAATGAAGATGTAGATTTAGGAATACCTTTCATTTTGCCTTGGCATACATTTCATGTGTGGCCTTTCTTTCCATAGTGCTTGCATGTCAGCTTTCTTGGTCTTGTATTTTCATAGACATTCTTTGGATTGGCTTGATTTGATGATTCTCCATTTTTAGAAAAGCCTAAACCGTTGTTGTTGTTGACTCTTCATTGTCCTTCAATAAAATCATCCATTCTTTTATTGCTTTCTTTAGCCTTTCTAATAACTTCATTATGTTGTTGCTAAATTCTAACCTCATGTTTTAGTTTTTCATTCTCTTCTCTTAGTTCACTGATAGCCTACACTCTTTCAATGAGTTCTATATTCATTCTATTTTCTTCTTGACTCATTAGAATAATCTAAATTGTGATCTCATGGTGATGCTCAACATGTCTTTGAATTTATAACTCCTTTTCCTATAGCTTCTCTGTAATCTTCCTCCTGTCATCAATAGCAAGTGTTCTTTCTATTTCAGCTTGTCTAGAAGAACTCATCACATTAATCATTCTTACCATCTAGCTCTCTTGACCGATTTGCAACATCTTTATTTTCTCTATCAGATGTTGATTGATCTCCTTCAGATTTGTGATGTTCTCTTCTGATGTATCTTATGTATTACTTGCATTTGATCCTGAAGATTCAAAGAAATCTAGAATATCTTCTTCTTGATAATCTTTTTCATTTCTCTGAGTTTCCGTACCTTTCCTCTCATCCGGTAGCTCTCTCATCTTGATTCTAGCTTCTTTATACTGTTCATAGAACATTTTTATCTCAAGCTTTTTATTCTCAATATTCTTATCAAGTTTTTTCTTCTCTATTGTATGATATTTTCTCTTAAGCCTTTAAGATTTTTCTTGAAGAGACTTAGCTCTGATACCAATTATTGAAATTAATGGGAAGTACTACTGAGAGGGGAGGGGTGAATCAATACCTCTAAAACTTTTAACTCTTTTCACCATTCATCTTTAGTAATCATTCTTTACTGTATTACCGACCATTACTATTGTTCTTCTTATGTATGTAACATTAATTCATAATCTTTAATTGTTTTCAACATTCATAGAAACATTCATGAAAATGATAAACACATAACACAAGATATGATATTGTAGAAAAATCCTGTTAGGAAGTAACAATTGCGATGGGGATGACACCCACAAAATTTCACTATCTGTAGAATGGAAGGGAGCCGGTAAAGGCTTAAAATTGATCACTTCTAATGATCTACCCTATTAGGAGTGTTAAAGTGGATACTAGTTAAGATCTAATTTGTTAAGAGCTTTAGCAACACTGATTTAAGTGTGCACTCGGTTAAGAGATTTACAATAGGACTGTTAGGTCCACCTTTCTTGAAAGGATTTCTTAAGTGTACTAAACTTGTTAGAATGAGTACATATGATTGACTTGATTGTATGAAATCTACAATTGCTGATTATAGATCTATTAAAGCTCTCATACTAAGAATATCACCTTAAGTGATTGATTAATACCTTTCTTTGCTCGTCGGTAGCCTGTGTTCTTGTTCTTGAAACTGATTTGATCCATTTCTGTCCTTGTGCATGAAATCTCTTGTCTGGTCTTTAGATGCTCTTAGTGACTATAATATTCATCGAATAACATGTTCACAATAGATTGAGCATCTATTTATAGAAGTATTTGACCTATTCTAGAATCATGCATTACAATGTTAAATCGTAGATCCAAGGTTTTCAACTTGACCTTGATCTTTAGTTTGCATGTTTTAAATCAGTAAAACTAATTAAAACAATAATAATTAAATTGCTTCCTCCGTACATAATGGATTTAAAAACAAATCAAGAAGCTATATATGCAACTTCAGTGATTTATCTAATGTGGAGGATCAAATCCACTTTTTGCAGAATGTAACTGACTGTCGGTTCTTGGTTGTCGGGTTGAACTGAAAGTCAGTCAGCGTTCCTTTGTTGAATTGATCGTCGAGTTCCCTTTTTCTGTCGAGTTCCTCTCTTTGCTGTTCCATCGGGTTGCACTTATTGTTACTCATCAGGTTCCTTTAACCTTTTTCTCATCGGGTAACACTGAATAGTGATTGTCGGGATGCTTTGAACTTCACAGTATCGGGCAACCTTGGTGTCAGGTAGTGATGTGTCCTGTCTATTGGTGTAGTGAAAACCGATGGTGTAGATCATGTTTTTCCTTATGTATACTAATGGAAAAATATAATGCCTTCATACATATATGTATATATTAATGTATATGTAATATATATTACATATATATTAATATATAGATTATTATGATATCTATTGCTTATATTCGTTATTTATTATAGTAATCATTATTATAATATAATAATGATAATTATTAATTATCATTACTATACTATAACTAAGTTGATAGAAAAATATAAATATAATATATAAATGATATCTATTAATATCGATCATATAGTGATCAACATATTAATTACATACATACATACATACATACATACATACATACATACATATATATATATATATATTATTGAGCTATTATAATATCGATGTCTATCTATATTATCGATCACATAGTGATCGACATTGCCACCGACGTTTGTACATCAATATGTATACCGCATGGGTTATAATAGAAGTTGACTATGTCGACGAGTTTGTATTATCTGTATCGTATGTTAAGAACGGTCATGCTTATGATAGGTGTGACTCCTTGAGGAGTCACATCTATCATAGGTGTGATCCTTTATTCACTGCACTTCACACATATATACGATGATCTCTGTGGTAATAGAAGACACCAAAAAAGTATAGAAATCTATAAGTGTTAGAAGTGTCTTTTAATAAGAAATAGAACATTCTGTGAAACAACAATAATATTAATATTCAGTATTAACATTTACAGAAGTTTATGAATCATTTATAAATATTAATCAATTAATTGTATAGTTAAATCCAAATTAATTCCAACCCATTCAAGGGTGCACATGGCTAAACAAATTAAATAAATCAATTAATTTTAAATCATCTTATTCCTCACCTACCACATGGGCAAATCAATTTCAACCAATAGGAATTAAGGATTGAGCTCACATGGATCAAGCCCAAAGTGATTCTACATCACACATCTTGGAGTTGCATCTTGACCACTCATTTTGTCTCCTTATTTGAAACCATAATTTAAATTGTCCTAACCTTTGAGAAAATCAACTCAACTCAACCCTAATTAAGGTTAAATAAACTCTACCCCTACCCTTGGTAAATCCTTTAAATAGAGGCCATTTGAGTGCAAAACATATAACCAACATTCATGAGAAAAGCATCATCACTATAGGCATTTTGATTTGGAGTTCATGGTATTTAGTTGGATTCAAATTTCAAATAGTGATCAATCTTGAAGCATTTTAGGATAATTTGATCTAAATAGGGTTAAATCACATCAAATAAATTCAATTTATCATTACTAGGACTGTCATTAATGGATTCTTAAGCTGAGAGCATACTATTATCTTTCCTAGATAGAGAACCATGAGATGCTCATTGTTTTATTTCAAGTCAATTAGTTTAATTTGTATATTTTGAAGTTTTATTGATAATAACAATACTAATTTCATGAAGGTATGATTTTCATATACAAAAATGACACCCTTTGTGGGTCTCTAGGCCTCATTTGTAACAATCTAATAAATTTTTGGTGTGTTTGAGTGTGTTATTTGCATAAATTTTCAATTTGCAGGTAAAGTGACGCGTACAAGCATAAATTGTTAGAGTAGTCGTATTATAGCTAATAATTAATTCATTTAATTATTAGTCTATTATACTCTATGCTTAAGTTAAACTTAGGCATCTTATTATTCTCTAGAGTTTTTTCACCTTTAGGGTTTCATGATTCCTTTTATAAGGATTCACCACTTTGCATTTCAGTAAGGAGATTGTATTGTATTCATTTTTGTTGATAATAGAAATTCATTCTTTCAACATGGATATCATGTCTCTGGCTTTTTGGCCGCCTTAGCTTCTTCTGTCTTTTGTCTTTGCTTCTTCCTTGTGACAATTTATGCATGCAGGTGTTCTTGGGAGAATAGGTGTCTACCTATTCTAACATGGTATCAGAGCTTTCCTGCTGCTCGATGTTCTGGTTTTGTTGAAGCAAGCTCTTCGCAGTACGAGGGTTTGAAGTTTTTTGTTTTTCTGTTATTTTTATTGGATCTGTGGAGTCTCTTTTTTTTGGTGCACTTTGGGAAAAAACCGACCTCACGGTTGCATCCAGAAGGCCCAAAAACCCTAGAATCCATATAAAACACATTTGATTTGGACACCAGATCGTCTGGAAGAAATTTCTTGGCTTATTAGGGCCATACGGGCATGTTTTTTGAGAAAATTTTTTTTTAAATATTTTTTCAGCGTTTAATTAACGCAGGCAATGTGTGGTTAAAACACACCACTGCGTGGCCACCGGTGCGCCACCACCGCCAGCCGGCGCCTGGTAGCCCTCCTCCGCGGCCCGCCCACCTGCTGTCGCCGCTCACCTGCTCCGCCGGCCCCCGCCACCATGAGCCCCCGCCGCCTCCCAGCCCTTGCTAGCACCGGTCCCGCCATCGCCCACCACGGCTTGACTACTCTGTACCACCCATAGCGGCCCGCTGGACCTCCTCCCTGCTCTGATTTTCCATTTGGCACCGCCCGGTGGGAGTGTTTAGCCCCCGAGCCTCTTTTGTGCCAGCGATTAGTCATATTAATGACCAGGAGCTCCGTTTTCATCCCCTGCGCACGCTATGTGCCCAGGGGCCCATTTTTTTAGCCCCAGGGGCTTAAAACCTGGCTTTTAGAGCATTTTTGGGCCCTTCTCACCTTTTTCGCTCTATCTGGAGCATACGGAGGCCTTTTTTGGACTTCGTTATATCGTCAGAAAGATCTTTCCGAGGTCTTTCTAATTATGGTAATTAGGATTTTTGGCTCTACTATTTTGATAGTGTTTTTTTCTATCAAAGTACAATGTCTACTTTTTACCTTTTGGGAGCCATATCTTTCTCATCCGAACTGTATTTTTGGCAAACCAGATATCATCAGAAAGCTGGTTCAGTGAGCTTTTTAGTTGTAGGGGTATTTTTTCTAGATTTTGATCTAGGTTCTCTCTCCTCTGAGTTTGGCATCTTTCACACTCTGGCAGATTACTTGGGTTCTACAGGTCCTGGGATCTCTTCTTCTAATTTTTCTAGCTCACTTTTCTTTCTGACTTCTGAGCTTGTATGCTTCTCTTCTGTAGCATTCTTTATTCTATAAATACACTAAGATAAGGTGCCTACTTCTACATTTCTAGGATTTTGATCACCTTGTGTTTTTTATACTTGCACTCAGTTATAAAGTGCCATGGGGGGTTATGATGTTATGCCATTTTGTGTTCATCCACCTTTGTCAAGTGAGTGTACCTTCCATAACATTAGCCCATGCTATGTGTCGGTGACCCCACCCTTTTGTCATGTGCTTGTACTTTTGTTGCACTGTTGGTGTTCCTGATTCTTCTTTCTGCAGATGTTTCTGGCATTGCATGTCAGTATTCCTGTCACCTCTCCCTGTTCAGCATTATGGGGGGGTTCACCTGTTGGCTCTATTACTTTCTTGGTTTGATTGATCAGCTCTTTAGACTTTGTATTCTCTACTTGGTCATGCACTTCAGTGGGGGTTCCAGCAGTTACTTCTGACAAAGTTTACAACTTCTTGCTTCGGAGATGCTTCTTTCTCATTCTTGTTCCTTTCTTTGGGACTTTCCTTAGATTGGAGGCTTAGTTTCCTTTATCTAGTTTATTTCTTGTACTTGGGTACCTAATCAGGCCTAGTTGCCGGGACCTATAGTTCTTTTCATGCATCCTTTAGTCCTTAGTTGTTTAGCTTCTCCCTAAGTTACACTTAAGGGGGGGTGTTAGAGTAGTCATATTATAGCTAATAATTAATTAATTTAATTATTAGTCTATTATACTCTACACTTAAGTTAAACTTAGGCATCTTATTATTCTCTAGGGTTTTTTCACCTTTAGGGTTTTGTGATTCCTTTTATAAGGATTCACCACTTTGCATTTCAGTAAGGAGATTGTATTGTATTGATTTTTGTTGATAATAGAAATTCATTATTTCAACATGGATATCATGTCTCTGGCTTTTTAGCTGCCTTAGCTTCTTTTGTCTTCTATCTTTGCTTCTTCCTTGTGACAGGTTATGCATGCAGGTGTTCTTGAGAGAATAGGTGTCTACCTATTCTAACATAAATCCTAACACCTTTACATAGTGAAGCAAGACATGGAAAAAATCTTCTTTCTTATGTCTTATATTCTCTCAATGCATCAGACAAAAAAGTTGATGTGTACAAGCATAAATCCTTACTCCTTTACACAATGAAGTAGTGTGTGTAAACTCTTCTATCTCCTATGTAACATTCTCTCAATGCCTCTGACAACAAAGCAACACGTGACAGATAAAGTTTGACGCATTTGCATGACAAAGTGATACGTAGAAGGAGTTTTCTAATGCTTACTTTGCTATCTTTAAGAGCATTTGATTATGTTTTAACACTTTTTAGCTATTAAGTAGCGCTCTATAAATTTTAAAGCTGCACTTAGAATCAATTAAAGTAGCTCGTAGACAACATTAAAGTAGCCCTTTGTCACTTTTAAAGTAGCACGTGCTACTACATTTGAAATTTTTACAAATTTTTGAAAGCTAGCAAGTTAATGAAAATCATTTTTCAATTTGCAGATGTTAAAGCATAGGGAGGTGAAGAAGCCCACACTTTGGATTCACAAGGAGGAGAGAGAGATCAAAAGGTTGTTAAGGTTTGAGAAACAAATCCATAATAAAAATAGTTTGGAAAATTTAATTGAAGATGTTAAGCTTTATGATCATTATGTCAAAATTGTAAAGGCTTACAAATCCAAGTATATTTCATTAAATTGAGTCTATTCACCTTAAAATATTTGAAATAACATTAAATTTAGGTGAATTTGAACTTTTTCTTGTGGATTTTGATTTTTCCTCATTTTGTGTGAGTTGTGTTGGAATAACTTGTTGGAGGAGAGGATGCAAAGGAGCTGGAATGATTACCACTAGCTGAGTGAAAAATGAAAAAAAAAGTACCTAGCCTAGCTAACTTCAAAAAAGGTAAGATCTAAAAGCCTTTTTAATTTGATCAAATTGTGGCAAGTCAAAGTTAAATCTAGCATAATTAGAAAAGGAACTTCAACTCACAAATTAAAGAATTTTGTGTGCCAAATTTGAGATGAAAAGAACCTAAGTAAATGAACAAACACTAAATTTTGAACCTCCTTGTTTGTGGAAGAGAAGTGCTAGGTATATGCTCTTCACTCTTTGAGTGAAACAAAAATCCATACACACTTTGAATCCCTTAGTTTAAGAGGTGTTAATTTTTGTATATTGTGTTTGGAAATGGAGAAGTATTAGGGATATGCTCTTCACCTTTTAGGTGAATCAAATTTCCAAACCTACCTATCCATTTCATTTCTTGATTTCAAAATGAACATGTTAGATCTTTAGTGGGCCTGCCTCCCGATATTTTTCCTTTTCAAGGACAGTGAGAGGGAATGACCCAAGTGGGATACAACTATTTTAGCCATGGTAATCCAACCCACTATAAAATAAAATGCATTCATCCTTAATGGGGTGAGTGACAGAAAGGATTGAAAATCGAACCTCCTCTAGTAGTCCTTCGAGATTGTGCAAAATCATGTTTTTATGCGTGTGGGAGGCCTCTATAACGGGGGATGAGACTAATTTTTTTTTTTGATTGAAATATTAATTAAAACCTTTTAAATTAGAAATGCCTACCTTTTAAAGCCATTTACAAGCAAAATTTGTCCATAGGTAGATTTTCTTGAAAGACTTTCTTGTCAAAGACCCTTGAAAACGATTGAGAACATACACTTTGTGTAGATTTAAGGTGTAAAAAAATGATTTGTTGTGTGTGTTATGGTTGATGATTTATATTACAAAAGGAAAAAATTCATCCAGATCTGATCACACTTTAAAACTTTTAAAATTCAATCAAATGATGATCCAAAACAATGACACATTCTAGTTCCAGAGGCCTTTTAGCGCGTACAAGAAGAGAAGTAGTGTATTTTACATGTTAAGTGATGCCTTTAAACAATCATTTACCAGTTGTGGCCAAATTAAAAAATGTGTGCATAGACTTTTACCACTTTAAAACATGAAGAAACACTTATAACATTATTTTAACACTTACTAGCTATCAAGTAGCACAGCTAAACAACCAACCCACATGTTGTGTTTTTCCAGTGAGCTCATACAACCAAGTAAAGTAGCACGTGAAAGGTCTAAAGTAGCTCGTATAGAATGAGACACTCAAATAGTGGGTATCTCCCAGGGTTTTTGGAAAATTTCAAGATCATTTTTTGATACCCTTTTCGGACTACTGTATTTCCAATCTATCAGATTGATCAAATCCTATAAGATTTAAGGAGTTCAATTTTTTTTCAAAGGGATTGATCAAAAGGGTGAGTTAAGGATATTTTTTCCATGCTAATGCCTTCTTTTACAATATATCACCACATCAAGGAAACCTTACGAGAAGATGAAACTTATCTTAGGCAGGAATTACCCTTTCCAAGCGAAAAACTAGCTTCCTCACAAAAATATTTTGAAATAGAGAGGAAGAAGAACAAAGCATAATGGAATTTCCCTTTGGACGTATGGATCTTGACCTCATCAATAATTTTAATTATGACATAAATAAAAATAAAAATGGTGGAAACAAGGATGTGAATAACAATGGAAACAATGGGGGAGGGAATGACCCTAACAATGGAGGAATTGACATGAATAATGGAGGACATAGGGACCCTCAAGATGAGACCACCGAAGAGAGTAATAAAGTGGCTCAAAGCCCTTTCTTTATTAAAATTATGGATAAATTCTTAGAGAAAGGTAGGAAGAAGTATTTATTAGGCCTAGACCAAGCAGGGGTAAAACTCCCCCATGATTATGATATGAATAACCTAAAGAAGAAGGAAGAGGATGAAAACCCAATTGAAATCATGAATAAAAAAATCAAACTTTTCCAAATGCAATTGGACAATATGAAGAAAACTAAGACTCCAAAAGTGTTCTCAATCGAGGCTATAGGCTCGTTTCCTTTTGATAAGACTTTAATTATGGTACCATTCACTCCAAATGTCATCTTTCCAAAATATGATAAATACAGGGGGGTTTCTGACCCACAAGACCATTTGAGAGAATCTTGTGCATTAATCTTGGAGTTTATTAATGATACCACTTATTTAATGTGCCTATTTCCAAGAAACCTTGGAGTACCCGCAATGGAATGGTTCTCAAAATTACCCTCAAACGTTCAAACATTTGAAGAGTTGGCATCAAATTTTGTGACTCATTAATCATACAACATTAAACATGAGGTCATAATGATAAATTTATGCAACACTAAAAAAAAGGTGGGAGAAGCATTCCTAGTCTTGTTGCAAAGGTGGAGGATGATATTTAATTGATATCCTAAAAGTATGCACGAAAAAGAGAAAATGGATATCTTCGTAAATAGTTTGAACATAATCATGAACTATCAGTTACAAATCTAATACCCACCTACTTTTGAGAAGATCATTGAAAATGGAATCACCATAGAGGAAGTTTTGGTGAAGAGTGGAGAGATCAAGATTTTAAAGGAAAATGAGAGTTTTCCTAATAACCACAATAAGTATAACAATAACAATAGGTCTTCAAACAATAACAATCACTTTTGGTTCAAGAAAACTAACAATGGCCTTGCCAATGATGGAGTTGTTTAATCAAATAACTTAAAATATACTCCTTTCAATCTCACAAGATCTTCTAATCAAGAGAATAATGTAAATCAATCAGCAAAGGTCCCATTCAATAGCAACAACAACAAGTTGCCAAACAAGAAAGAAGCTAACAAACCAAAAATGTTCTTTAGCCCATCACCAAGAAGGAAGTTCACACCCTTGGGTGAGCCACTTGAGAATTCTTTATGGAGCCTCATCACTAATAAGATCGTTGTCTTACCATAATTGAGGCCATATGAACCACAAGTTAAACCCTCATGGTAGAACGGTGCTCATATTTATGAGTATCATCAAAACAGAGGGCACAAGAAAAATGAATGCATGAGATTAAAGCATGAGGTGAAAGACTTTATATATAATGGGATAATCAAGGTGGAAGAGCCCCCAAAAAATGAAGATCGTGTGGCCTTCAAAACTCCTTTCTTCAATCATGAGAAAGGGGAATTTTCAAATAACAATCAAAATAACAAAAGAGGGAATGAAAAAGTTAATTTTGGACATAGCTATGATAATGTAATCAATTCCTTATCACAATATGAGAATACTATCAATGTTTTTGTTGTGAAAGATCAACCATCAAAGGAAACCACTAATGTTGTTACTAGGGGGAATACATCAAAGATAAACTTACAAGGGACCACCCCTAATATTATTTGTCATAATCAACCATATTCTTCTAAAAGGGAATATAATATTGTGGATCAATTGCAAAAGACTCCAGCCCAAATTTCAATCCTTGAATTGTTAAAGATCTAACCAAATCATAAGGAGATCTTATAAAAGGCTCTTGTGGAGACTACCTTTCCCAACAACCTAGATGTGGATATATTTCAAAATATGATGGGTTATCTCATTGCACCTCATTGTTTGTATTTTTCCAAACAAGATGGCATGTCCATTAATCATCCCCAAAATATTCCACTGCATATAGAGGTTTTGATACATAAAAATCATGTCAAAAGAGTCCTTATTGATGGGGGGCTGGTCTAAACATTTTCACATTGAATCTAGTCAAAGCCCTAGGGTTTTATGAAGGTTCCGTGGATCCAAAGAAGAAGATCACCATTAAGGCCTATCATGATGAAGAATGGTCTTCCAAAGGAATGGTGGTTTTTCCCATTCAAGTGGGGTCAATAAAAAAAGATACCATTTTTCAAGTTCTTGAAATGAAATTAACTCACAACATCTTGCTAGGGAGACCATGGATCCACAAAATGTGAGAGGTATCTTCAACATACTATTAATGTATCAAGTTTCCTTACATGGGAGAATAAATTACTATAACTGGAGATATGAATCTATTCCAATATTGCAATATTGTTAAACCTATGAATGAGGGATTCATCCCACAAAATAGTGAAGGGGCCACCCCCAGTTCTCCTAGAGAATAAAATCAAGAAGATCATCCTAACTAAACTTTCACCACTAACTCAAATTAAGACAGAAATAACTCATCCACATCAACTAAGGGTAAAGAGAAAGTTAGTTTTGTAGATGAAACTAATAAGAATGCTAAGTTAAGTGTTTAAAATCAAGAAGAGGGGGATTCAAACCCCTCTAGGGTTGAAAATTAAAGAGTCCAAGAAATACATTATCAAAAAATGGATAAGTTGAGGAAGAAATTTGAGAAACAATGCAAAATCCATCAAAAAGGTGCTGAAGAATATTTTGTGTCATTGTTTGATTTACCTCCTTCTCTAAAGTCACATGGTAGGCCAACTAGTGCTCATTCAAATAAAAATTATAATTCCCATTTTGTAAGAGTAAGTGACAATTCACCATGAGAAGAAGAAGATAATGAGGTTTTAAAATGGTTATACAAAGATGAGGAGGCTTCGAGTTCCCATGTATAAAGGGTCCAAAATGTGAGTATTTAAATACATCAATATGGAAAAGGTTTTCAAATCATGCAAAAAATGGGATATAAAGGAAGAGGACCTTTGGGCATAAGGAATAAAGGATTTCTAGAATCCATACAATCTCCTTGGATATCTAAAGATGAAAAATTAGGAATAGGAAACCAAGAACAATGAAATGATTTCAACAACTTCAAAGACTCTTATGAACACATCCATATGCTAGATTAAAAAAGTGAAGGTGAATCCATTAAATATGAAAGGGATTACTTATCTAAGGCTTCTTTTCATAAAAATAAAGTGGATGTAATTCATACTTATGCTCCTACATCTAGTGCAAACAAACAACCAAGTGTTGACCAAAGATCAGGTTTTAGTCAAGGGCCAAATAATTATCAAGAATCAGATTTAAGACAAGAATCAAATGTAACTACTTGGGTGGGTGAACCATGGGTACCTTCATGGTTAGGAGAATCAAACATTAGGTTTAATCCACTAGTGTTTTATCCATTATAAATTCGAGAGGACTCAAGTGAGGACGATTTTGATCCAAGTTCTATGGAACACCTTGAGCCCATGTCATAGATTTGAGTAATACAATGTATGAACCTTACAATGAAGTCATGTACTTAAACCCCATGGATATCAGTTTAACCAATGAACCTTTATCTCTTATCCACCTTGAATTAGTTGATTGGGACATAGACGAGACAAATGGCATACTCTCTTTTCCCAATGACAATTATGTGGCCCTATACCTAAATGCAGTTGAACCCTCTTTCACCAATGAATTTGATCAAAGCATATAAGTGGAAGAAAGGGGAAAATATCTCAATACAAAATAAAAAACTAAAAGAAATAAAAAATAAAATGGTCTAGTGGTGAAAGCCATAATGTGGCAGTACTAGACCCAAAAAATGTAAAAATAAAGGATGTCTCTGAAGGTGAAAACCCAACTGTGGCACCTAAGGAACAAATATATGACACTTTTCCAGAGCATGATGAAGAAATATCTCCTATCTTGATTGAACCAGTAGAGAAGGTTAATAATGGCCCCGAATTAGAGCCACAACTCATAAATCTTGCAGTTTCATTAACTCCAATATAAAGGCAATATTTCATCCAATTCTTCAAAGAAAAGCAAGTTAAATTTTCATGGTCTTATTCAGATATTCCAGGGTTAGATCTGAGTTTCATTATGCATCACATGAATTTAAGACTAGGAGCTAAGACAGTGAAACAAAAGATAAGAAAGATGCATCCCCATATAGCCTTGCTAGTGAAAGCAGAATTGTAAAAGTTGTTAAAAGTGGGGTTCATAAGGGCTATAGCTTATGCCGAATGGATATCCAATATTTTTCCAGTTTCAAAGCATGATAAATCAATTAGAGTATGCACGGATTTTTGAGATCTCAACTTGGCATGCCCAAAGGATGACTTTCCATTACCTAGCATTGATTCTATAGTGGATTAATGACATGACACTCTATGTTTTCCCTTATGGATGGATTTAGTGGATATAACCAATTAAGATAGTACTATAAGATCAAGAGAAAACAACCTTCACATGCACCTGGGGTACATTTTGTTATAATGTCATACCGTTATTCCTTAAAAATGCTGGAGCTACTTATCAAAGGACAATGACCACAATTTTTCATGATATGATGCATACATTTCTTGAAGACTACATGGATGATATTTTAGCTAAATCACATGAAAGGAAAGATCATCTACCAATCCTAGAAAATATTTTCACAATGTTAGAACAATTCAAAGTTAGGTTAAATTCTAAAAAGTGTGCATTTGGGTGCAATCAGGAAAGTTATTGGGTTACATAGTATCAATAAAAGGAATAAAATTTGATCTTGAGAAAGTTCAAGCTATCATAGATATGAATGCATCAAAGAACATAAGTCAAATGATATCATTACAAGGAAGGTTGCAATCCATAAGAATACTTATACCTCAATTGGCGAAAAATGCCATTCTTTCACTAGACTTCTACATAAAGACATAGTTTTCAAATGGGATGCACAATGTGTGGAATATTTCTCCCTATTGAAGTCATACTTGGTGAATCCAACTATACTTATGCCACCTATCAAAGGAAATCCTATACTCGTGTATATTTCAACAATAAATTGCTCTTTAGGAGAATTATTGGCTCAAGAAGACAAAGATGGAAAAGAAATGACAATCTATTATCTTAGCAAAAATTTGTTCAAATATGAACTTAACTATAGCTTCATTGAATGAGCATGCCTCATGACAGCTTTTACTTCCCAAAATATACGCCATTATATATTGGTGCCCAAGGTTAAGCTCATTGCTAAAATCGATCCTTTAAAGTATCTACTTAGCAAAATAGCTCTTAGAGGAAGATTGGCCAAATGGGTGATGGTATTGAGCGAGTTTGATATATAATATGTGGATAGAAAAGCCATCAAGAGACAAGTTATAGCAGATCAATTTGTGGGGGCTCCTTTAGTTGATAACTATCCTATTCAAGTTGAATTTCCAAATTTAGAAATAATCAATATAGAGGCAAAAACATGGAAACTTTGTTTTAATGGATCATACACCCAACATGGATCGTGGGAAGGAATTATTTGGATTACCCCTCAAGGATACACAATTACAAAGTCATACATAATTATTTTTCCATGCACTAGCAATATTGTAGAATATGAAACACTAGTCATAGGCATTAAAATGGCCTTAGAGTGGAAAGTGACAAAACTGCAAGTATATGGTTATTCTCAACTAGTCATAAACCACATTAATGATGAATACCATGATGACATGTAACTGATTGAATGTTTGACAATGCTAAGTTGAAGATGATGCAAGACATTAAATCAGTTAATGGTTTGTATTTCCATTGATGTCAACTTGATATCATCTGTATGGTCATATACATAATGCAAAAGAATTTAGAGAATCAATGGAATAGAAGTTATGCTCTCATCAATGCATAAAATTCAAGTATTCACCAAGTGACAGATTACACCGGCGGAGTGCACCATCAGTAAAGATAGAGATAAAGTCACAATGATACCCGACGAGCAGAAGACAGTGTTTCCCGATGAACCAGAATCACAGGATGCCCGACGAGCTAAAAATAGTGTTTCCCAATGAGAAAGATCCAATGATGCCTGACAGATGGAGATCCTGAAGCTAATTGAAGTTGTACCGATGGAACTGGCAGTTGTCACCAGCGTCAAACTGTAGAATTGACCGATAGAATAGAGAGATCTAAAAATGACAAAATATCTAGCTGGCAGAGCTTAAGGATAGACTTAACTGGTTGTTTTATTTGTTTTATTTGACCATAGTTAAGTAAGTGATTTAAAGATGATTTGTACAGATGGCAAGAAGATAACTATGAGATAAATCAGGAGTTAAAATCATAAATCAATTTGGCTGGATTGTTTTTCATGCCAAAAATCAAGAATCAGGAATCAAGAATTAAGGAATATCATGTCTATATAAGAGACAAGCATGATTAATTTCAAGAGGGCAATCAGATACACGGGGGAGTGAATTGAAAGAAGATGCTAAAGAGAAATTGATGAAGGTTAAACTTCATGCAGTCCTGATCAATCAAGCTAAGGGAAGAGCTAAAGAATTCTACAGACACAAACACATAGTGAAGCACAACATCACAGAGTAGAAAGAGTTAAGTACAAAGGAATTGAATTGATACATTGATCAGATAGGTATTGTATGTAAATAGATCTGAATATCTGCAATTCAAAGTTGCATTAGAAACAGGTCAGTGTTTCAGTTTAACCATTGAAGCATTAAGTCTCTTAACAGAGCAGGACTTAACAGTATTTTGTAATTGAGGTATATCCTAATAGATTACCAGAAGGTTGACTCATGATAGTAGCATTGGCCTTACCTAAAGCCTATTGACAGTCTAATAAGGAGGCTGATTCAAGGATGGTAGTAAGATTAGCATAAAGCCTATTGACAGTCTAGAGGCTGATTCAAGGATGGTAGCATAGATGCCAGATACTTAGTGACAATCTATGTATAAAAATCCTCTAACAAGGTCACACTCAATAGTGTGTTTGTAACCTTTTATAGGGTTGGCTCCTAACAAGGCTCACTTCAGAAGAGTGAAAATTTGGGGTACCGGTCCTAGTGGTTTTTCCCTTAACAGGGTTTCCATGTTAAAATCTTTGTTTTATGTGTGTATGGTTTATTACTTTATTGTTTTACATTTCACATATGCATTTATGGATTGACTGGTATACTCTGCATATTTATTGAGTATCGGTAAATAAGTTTTGCTACTTATCAGTTATCAAGGAGAATAAGGTAAGACAAGGTAAATCGTCAGACAGTTATTTATTTCAAGTATTTCAAAGGCATACGTCTTGTAGGGACTTAATAATCTGAGGTGTATTAATTGGTGGATTGAAGTTTAAAAGGATAAATTTTTGAGGCCACTGATTCACCCCCCCCTCTTAGTTATTACTAACAATTGGTATCAGAGCTTGTGTGCTAAGAAGGAAGGTTTCAAGACCTAAGTAAAGATCACAAGATGAACAGATGAGATGTGCCCAAGTTGAACAAGGACAACTTTGCTTCATGGAAAAGTA
>MU227590.1:1420275-1436969 GCA_018584345.1 Thuja plicata | reverse complement strand
CCACATTAAAATCCTTGTGTTATGTGTGTATGGTTTATTACTTTATTGTTTTACATTTCACATATGCATTTATGGATTGACTGGTATACTTTGCATATTTACTGAGTATTGGTAAATAAGTTTTACTTCTTATCGATTATCAAGGAGAATAAGGACAGACAAGGTAAACTGACAAACAATTATTTATTTCAAGTATTTCAAAGGCATACGTCTTGTAGGGACTTAATAATCTGAGGTGTATTAATTGGTGGATTGAAGTTTAAAAGGATAAATTTTTGAGGCCATTGATTCACCCCCCCTCTCAGTTATTACTAACATACCAAAAAAAAGGATGACAAGTTGATGCCCTACAAGAGGATGATAGATGATTGGAAAGATTACTTTTGTTTGATTACTTTTGAGAGATTTCCAAGGGACAGAAATAGAGCAATGGATTCTATGGAAACCTTAGCCTCTCTTCTTCAAAATACAGAACAACATGCAAGATATGAATTCTTGGTGGAAGAGTTGGTGAAACCCGCTTTTGACTTTCTCGATTCCCAAATCATATACATGTTAGGTGGACATGACTCACCTTGGTATGGACCTATTTTTACTTACCTAAAAGACCAAGATTTACCCAGCTTGGACCAAACCCGCAATCAAAAGAGATACTTTATACACCAAGCTTCCTATTATACCATCCTTTCTGACACATTGTATCAGAAGAGTCTTGACGGAATGCTTCTTACGTGTCTAGAGGACGAGGAATCAAAATTAGATTTAGGAGAGGTTCATGAGGGGATCTGTGGGTCTCACTCTAGTGGGTTAAATTTAGCTAAGAAAATCCTTCGCATGAAATACTTTTGGTCAATTGAAGAGAAGGATTCTTTTTAGGTTTTCAAGATATGTCAGAAATTCCAATATCATGGGAACATGATTCATGCACATACACATGATTTATATCCAATGAACACACCTTGGACCTTTTATCAACGGGGTTTTAATTTTATAGTGATGATTTATCCACCTTCATCCAATGGTTATAAATACATCATAACTTCAATGAAATACTTCACTAAATGGTAGAAGTTGTGCCTTTGACAACTGTAATGGGTAACAAATCTCAATGTTTATGCTAAATCACATCATTTGTAGATATGGCATTCCTCATGCTATAATAATGGATAATGGAAAGCAATTCAAAAACAAAGATGTGGATGACCTATGTGACAATTTCCATATTATACATCATTCTTCTTCCATTTTTTATCCTCAAGGGAATGGTCAAGAAAAGGCAACCAACAAGAACATTCTGACAATTTTGAAAAGGAAAGTTGATAATTCAAGAAGAAATTGGCATGTACAACTGAATTTGACATTATGGGCCTATAGAAAAAGCATAAGGACATAACCGAGAGAAAAACCTTTTTCGTTGGTCTATGGAGAAGAATTTTTTATTACCTTTAGAGGTTCAAATTCCATCCTTGAGAGTCTCCTTACATGGTTTGATAACATATAAAGATTATAGGGTTTCTAGGCTTCAACAACTAGAGGTACTAGAAGAACACCAAACTCAAGTATATGCACATATCAAGGTATATCAAAATAGAATGTCAAGAAATTACAACAAGAAGATAAAACTGTTGAATTAATCTAGTGGAAACGTAAGTGCTGAGAGGGGAGGGGTGAATCAGTACTTAAATTTTTTAACCATTATTCATTCATTTTCACCAAGCTGAATATGATTCATAATAACATTGAAAAGCATAAAACATAAATTATAAAACCATGAAACATAACACCATGATTTTTGGTCATGCAAAAATCCTTGGTTAGAGGAAAAAACTATGGTGGGGATGGCACCCATAATCCTTAACTTTTGCAAAATAAAGGTTTCTTGGTTATAGTTATAATGTTAGCTACTTGTGGTAGCTTATGTTGTTAGGAGTATTATACTCAGTCAAGAGTACAAAAAGACTTGTTCAGTCTACCTGGTTAAAGGATTTTACAATCTCTTATCTAAGAGATGTACCTAGTTAGAGGATTTACAAAATAAGACCTGTTAGGGCCTACCCATTGGATGGGATTAAAATTCTCCTAACTATTAAAAAACATTATAAAAATGTCTAAAAGTATGCATCAACCATAATGCTATTCAGACTCTTTATGCTCTGTAAGTGCATTACCTCTTTCTGCACTCGATAAATTATCTGTTCTACACCCTATATCTTCTTCATTCTATCTTTGTCTCTGTCATTTTAACTGCTTCTCTTTGTAATATTTTCCCTCTTCTCTGTCTTTGTATATTATTCAACATCCATTTTTAATCTTCATGTTTTTTCTCATTTTATATGATCTTAAGGTGGTTAACCTATTTAGATCCTTCTCCTTTTGTGGTGGAGGTGAGGTGGTGCAAGTTTGGTTTCATTCCCAACACATTTATTATTCTTTAATATCATTGGTTGAATTGCATTGTGATCATGTGCAATCATATTTATACAATCCCAATGTTCAACCTAACTTCTATCTTGAATACTGTGAAAGTTTTCCCGCTCAACATCCAGGTTAAGTGTATTCAAATTTGAATTATTATCTCGGCTCTAGTGTGTTCAGTAATGTGCTATGATCTTGATCAGTGGCATAATTGTATGCTCGGTAACTAACTCTTCTCGGTGACTAACTCTACTCTGTGTCTCGGTGACTAACTTTTCTCAGTGACTGCTCTCTGCTTAACTCAGTAACTTGCTACTATTCGGTGCTCGGTGTCATTGATACTCTGCTTTACCGACTGTCTACCTTAGTTTATTCTCATTCTTTAGCAATTTTATTTATTGACTATTATGACTTTGAAAAAACTAATGACAAAAAACTAACTGATAAGAGTATCAAAAACCTAGAGCATTTCAAGTTGGGGATTTAGTGTTGAGAGAAAATCCTAAAAAATAAGTGGAAAGAGATAAGAAAGGAAAGTGGGAGGAAAATTGGTTGGGATCATTCATCATTACTTCTTCTTTTAGCATGGGAACATACAAGATAGCTGAATGTGATGGAGATGAGTTACAAGAACCTATTAATAACATCCATTTGAAGAGTTTCTATACTTAAGAGTTAGATAAAAAGAGTATCAGATGAGAGAAAGAATCATTCTTTGTAAAGTGGAAAATAGATCCTGAAATAATCCAAAAATAGTGGCAAAGAGATCCTAAAATAATCCAAAAATAGTGAAAAGAGATCCTGAAATAATCCAAAAATAGTGAAAAGAGATCCTGAAATAATCCAAAAATATTGGAAAAGAGATCTTGAAGAAATTAAAAAACAATGGAAATGGTCTTGAGAAAAGAGAAAAAGTGGAAAGTTGAGCACGAAGAAAGAAAAAACATTCAAATATGGATCCTGAAAAAAAATGTTATCTTGGTGAAAACCTGGCAAACAAGCGCCTTGGTAATAATTAATTAATTTTTTTTTGAAAAAATTGAAAAAGATAAAAAGTGCCTTGGTGAAAACCTAGAAATAGGCACCTTAGTAGAAAAAAAAAGAAAAAAAGAGAAAAAGAGCAATAAACTCAAGTGGTGAAAACCTGGTATATAGGCACCATTTGACCCTTAGGTTTTACCTAGTTGCATGGTCCATCTACATCTTTTTGTCATCATTGTACATATCCTTGCATCCATCATTTGTGCATAGTCATAATAAAGTCTCTAAGCTGCATCTTGCATATACCGATCTTTTGTCATATTTTGGAAATTTTGCCCAAGCTCAACACATTTATTTTCAACTAGGAGCATTAATCCAAATCAAAAGATTTCATCAAAGAAGACACCAATTCACATGAATCAAGGCATCAAACCACACCAAATAGACACTTGAACCTTTTATTTACATCATTGTTCAATTCCCATCAGATCTTGACATGACGTAATCCTTTGCCTTCATTGACTTATTGTTATTAGGATTAAAATAAACAAAACCCAAAAGATCAAAATGGATGAAGTTCTATTTAAAATATGGATACAACAATAGCACTAACTTTTGATGAGGTTTTGAATTTTTCTTGAGTCATGTCTTTCTACCAAATCCATGATGTTTGGACTAGATAAGCAATGATGAAAGCATGGTGTGTTTTCTTGATTTCTTTGTGGCTGTTTTAAGATTGATTCTTTGAAGTAAGTGACTTTGTCTAAGGATATTACCATCAAAGAGTCATCGAGGACATTTTTCCTATGGAAGGTATTCAATCTATGTTTATTTACACAAAATGATACCTTGTCCATTTAGATCTTCCATATCTTAATTCAAACATCAAATTGCAACATTGAATTTGATGAAAAAGGCATTTATACTCCCATGGTTGAACTAGTGAGAGTTGTATCAGATTCATAGTTGAAATACGACAATAGTAGTATTCATATCATCATGGTTTGTCAAACTCACCAGTGATGGTTGTACATGCTAGAAGTACCACAAAGCTTGATGATAAAAATTTAATCCATGCATTCTTTGCAATAATGACAGTTAGTTGCATTCACTTTTTAGGAGTAGCTTTGCATAAAGGATTTCCTTGGGTTAGGGAAAGAGATTTCAAAAGGTTGATATCATCAAAAATAAAAGTTCTCTTTTAAATCAAGTATGTTGGAATTTAATAAAAAAAAATTCATAACATTATTTATTAATCATTAATCCATATTTATTATCTATTATTTCCCAAGGTTATTGCATAACTCATTAAGCATTATTCATCAAGAATTTTCATCATTAAGGTGCATTTCATTACAAGTATATATGCATAGAAAAGAACAAAAATAAATTCATTTTCTCATCTAGTTCCATTGCATACCATTGCATTAGCATCATTAAAAGCATTTTATCATACATGTTTGCATCCATCTAAGCATTTCCATACATAAGAGAACTCATCCACAACATATAAAAGTAAATGGAAAATCATATAGAAGTGCATCCATGTATCATGAAAATATAAAGTCCAACATATAATGACATCATAAGGAGAATATCAAATCAAGAGAAAGAGTGTCTATCATAAAAGCAGTAATCAAATATCCATCATCATGTCTATCAATGTATATCAAGATACATAAATCAAAGGTACAACAATAATCTCGATCAAAGTACATCACAAAAAGAGGGAGGCTCATAATCAACTAGGGGTACCACCTGCACCATGTGTCCCATGGGTACCATCAATATCATCTGTCCCACCTATATAACCTATACCACCTATTTCATCTATCCCTATGCCCACTGAACTCCCTAGATCTATCTGAGGCATCTGACTAGCACCCAAAATGCTAGGCCTCTGTGCCATCATAGTCATGAAACTCTACATCATAGTAAAAACCTAATCAATCTGGCTACTCATAGATGTCATCCCAACTTGTAGAAACATGAAATCCTATGTGAGTGTATCCATAGCCTATGGAACCTATGGAGCTATAGGAACCTACAGAGCTATCAGAACCTGTGGTGCTACTGGAACAAATGGATTCACAAGAGTCTATTGAACCCGTCTAGCATGCGATAGCTGAGCCTATCTAGATGATCTCTACTGTCTCTATCCCCTAACTGCTAATGGAAACTATTGAGCCCATCCACCAATCGCACCATCTCTAATCTGAACCCTTCCACCCTCCCCTCCACTTCTCACTCTCACTCTACCTCCATCTCTCACTCCACCTCCACCCCTCTTCATGAATCTCTATCTTAGTGCTCTGCCACCTCTCCCAGTGCCTCCGGCTCCATCATCATCTGACAGATCATCAATGTTAGGTATAGGCTCTCCTGGGTCTATAAATATTTGTAATCTATGCCGAGAAACCCATTGAGTGTAATCTCCTAGCATCCCTGCATCAACTATGTGATCTAGAATGTCCCAGACCATGTAACCCATCCAAAGTATATCCTTGCATGCATATAAAAAATCTACATATGAACCCCACATCTATCTCTCTTCCTAAACCCGAGCATATAAAGCTGACCGTTATGGGATGTCCTGTGTCCATCCATACTGTCTCATCACTCTATAAAAGCATAATCTCTCAATAGTTAAAGGAGATTGTCCTATCATCTAGCAAGGTGAATACATATATGGTAGCTCTACGTCATCCTCATGCCATGCCTCATAGCTAAGGTAAGGTCACCAAACAACCTGATCTATGTCATCAAGCTTCTGACACCAAAAATATATATTATCCAGATGGGTTTGAAAAATCATACCCTCATGCAAATAACTATATGGCCACCTTGGATCTCTGTGTCTCACAAAAATTAGTTGTGTGACAGGAATATGCTCCCATGTCCAGAGTTGTAGTAGTTCTACACCTGCTGAAAGTGTAGCACCATGTCTATATACAATGTTATGCAGCTCATGAAATAACTATTCCAACACATAGGAACCCCAAACGAAGGATCGCGGATATGCAATCATGTCCTCTAGGATCCAACCCCAACCAAAAAAAAATCCATGACCTCGTCGGTCAGGAAGAAAGAAATATCAGTGTAGAGAACTTAAAATCATAGTAAGTACTGGGAATGGGACAAACTAATCCCATGGTATGATCTCATCACCATTAGTAGAATATGAGAATACCCATTTGCATGCTTCTCTATTGTAAACCTGACCATAGTTAACCAACTCTCCTCGAGTCAGAATCCTCAATAATATGTACACATCCTCCAACATGATGTTCATCTCTCCTAAAGGTAAGTGGAAGGTATTATGGTCAGTGTGCCATCACTCTGTCATAGCTATAAGTAAACCCTGGTTGATATGGAGCTGAGGAACATTGAGAAAAAAGGACAATCCACATCGACCTATGACTCACTTCTCCTGGGTAGTCAGCTGATCAACCATATCCAAAGGCCACAGAGGTAATCCCTAGATATATAGCTTCTAGAACCAAACTTGTTTAGCAATCAAGTAGAATAATTTTAGTATCATCACTTTTATGGATTATCAAAAGTCAATCAAAGTTATCCTATCATCCTATCGCTCTTCTTGGGCACATCAATTTTTTTCCTAATTCTATATCTTGAGAAGAGAAAGAGCATCAGTTATCCTATCAACCTATTAGGATTAAAATCACAAACATTCATCAAAACATTGGAACTAACATCATACGCACTTGTTTTCATCACATATCAGGCTGAATCAAACATTTAGTTGATCAGACACACATTCAAAATCAAAGGATGATCGAATGAGGATTCAATTTTTTAAACTAGGCTACATGCCATTTCATGTGGTTGTATGTGTTATTTTGTATCATCCTATGCACCACATCATACACACACTATTTAATTCTTTGGAAGAGTAACATAAATGTGTACATGCTAGTTCTTCTAGTAAGCACTACTTCATTCATCATATGCACTAGAAGAATTTAGATTCTGAGTTAGGGTATCCTAAGTGCTACTTTACCAATCATTTGTGCTAAAAATCTATTGGGTTATGCGTTTCTAAGCACTATTTCTCTCCATCCTATGTGCTCCTAACTGCAGATGTGTTACTTTGCTAGTCTATGTGCTATTTTACCTATCTTATGTGCTACTTGGAAAAGTTTCAAAAACCTAATCAAATAACGCCTAAATATCCTACAAAAAGTGGTAAAATTTTGAAATTGATCAAATGAGAAGGATTTGAGTACTCATTGGAGGTTCATAATCTATAGGATGCTGGAACCTACACCCTCACTCGAACCTATTCTCTCGAATCAACAAACCATTGCTACCAGTATTCTAGTCACTCAAAGAAAAAATGAGGGTAAAAGTGAAAATGACATTTTTACCCCCTTTTTATACATTTTTTTACTTAATTGAATGTTATTTTGACCTTAATTTAATCAAAAGGTTGAAAATTCATCATCAGGGCACTTTTTGAATGTTGATTTTATCGAAAATGAAATCATAATTAATCAATCACGCTCATTTTTGAAATTTCTTTCACATCAAATTTTCTTTCATTTTCGAGGGGGCAAGATATCATTAGGACACGAGATCAATCAATCAAATATGGGGCATCAAAATTTCATCATCACTAGTGGGGGATTTCAATCAGGTTATTTCACATCAGGGCATCACATCAGAGTTTTATCAAATCAGTTGCATCAATGAATTAGTCATCGAGATAAGATTAGACATCAAACATCAGACATTCTTTGAACCAATGCACTTCGCACATCAGTTCAAAGAGGGGCATTTGTAGACCTAAATTTGGTAAGGAAAATCAAGCAAAAAATGAAGTGAGAAAACTAATAAAAATCATGAATTAATTGAATAATCAAAGCCTTTGGATTAATTAAATTAAAGTAATCACTTAATTATGCAATTGATATTAATCAATTAATTGTATAGTTAAATCCAAATTAATTCCAACCCATTCAAGAGTGCACATGGCTAAAAAAATTAAATAAATAAATTAATTTAAATCCTTTTATTCCTCACCCACCACATGGGAAAATCAATTTAACCAATAGGAATTAAGGATTGAGCTCACATGGATCAAGCCCAAAGTGATTCTCCATCACAAATCTTGGCGTTGCATCTTGACCACTCATTTTGTCTCCTTATTTGAAACCATCATTTAAATTTTCTTAACCTTTGAGACAATCCTCTCAACCCAATGCTAATCAAGGTTAAATAAAATCTACCCCTACCCTTGGAAAATCCTTTAAATAGAGGCCATTTTGAGTGCAAAAGATATAACACACATTTATGAGAAAAACATCATCACTATAGGCATTTTGGTATGGAGTTCATAGCATTTAGTGATGACATATAAATAATTAAATGTTTGAAGATGTTAAGTTGATCACCAAAATGCAGAAAGATAATGCAAGACATTAAATCAGTTAGTGGATTGTATTTTCATTGATGTCAACTTGATATAATCTGATCGGTTACATACAAAGGGTCAAAGACTTTAGAGAATCAGAGAGATAAAGGTTATGCTTTCAGTAATGCATAAAAGATCAACATTCACTAAGTGACTACAAACACCGATAGTTAGTGGAAACCGATGAATAGAGAAACCTGAGAGAAAAGTCACAGTGATGCCCGAGCAAGAAAATTGACAAACATTACCGACGAACAGAATCACAAGCATTACTGATGGCCAAAATTACAGTGTTACCCGACAGACAAACAACCCTGATAGAGAAGCCCGAGGAGAACTGAAGTGTTGACCGAAGCTATCAAAGAGTTAAAACACCAAAAGGAATTGAAGTTCAGAAATGAAAAAATACTTAGCTGGAAGAGCTAAAGATAGACTTAATTGGTTGTTAACATTGTTTTCATCAACAAGTTAAAGCCATAGATAATTAAAATATTTAAAGATGTTTTATCCAGTTGTCAAGAAGATATATACGAGATAAAATAGGAGTAAAGATTTTAATCAAGATTGGCTAATATTGTGGATCATGCCAAGAAAAAGAAAGTAAAGAAGTGAGAAACATTGATATCATGTCTATAAAGAGACAATCTAATTCATTATGAATTAGGGGAGTGAATAGAAAAAATAAGATGCTAGAGAGAAACTGATGAAGAACAACTTCATACAGTCTGGATAAAATAAGTTGAGGAAATAGCTAAAGGTTTCTGTAGACACCAAGCAATAGAGAAGCACAACATCACCGAGCAGAAACAAGTGGAGAAAATGTATTGAAAAGACACATTGATTAGAAAGGTATAATGAGCTTACAATAGATCTGAAAATCTGCAATTCTAAGTTGTATATGTGAACAAATCATTTACTATTTCAGTTTAACCATTGAATCAAAAAGTCTCTTAACTGAGAAAGATTTAAAGATCCTTTCTATATTGAGATACATCCCAAGGAGTATCAAAAAATTTGATCATGAAGATAGCATGAGATGCCATATACCATTTGAAAAACTACACTGGGTTTGGTCATAAAAGGTAGCATAGAGATGCCCGATATCAAGTGACAAACTATTCTATTTAAATCCTCTAACAAGGTCACACCTAACAGTTTGTTTGTAACCTTTAATAGGGTTGACTCTTCACTAATATAACTTCAGAAGAGTGAAAATTTTGGGTTACTGGTCCCAAGTGGGTTTTCCCTTAATAGGGTTTCTACGTTAAAAATCCATGTTTCAATGTGTTTATGAGTCATTGCTTTAGTGTTTTGTATTACACATAACTAATCTAGATTGATCGATACACACTAAGCAATTTACTAATTTTCAGTAAATGAAAGACTGCTAATCGCTAAATAGTAAGAATAAGGTTTAAAGGTGAACTCTGAGAAATAGTTATTTATTATGATTATTTGAAGACATACATCTTGTAGGACTGAAGATAACTAGAGGCTTAATATTGTGGCACTAAGTTTTTGGGTTGATTTATTGGAATATTTTTGAGGCTACTGATTCACCCCCATCTCAGTTATTCTAACAATTGTTATTAGAGCTTATGTGCTTAGAAAGGGAGTTTAACAACTCAAGAAAAAGATCACAAGATGAACAGATGAGCTATGCCCAAGTTAAATAAAGACAACTTTGCATCATTGAAAAGTAGAATAAGACTCCACCTATCAGGTATTGGTAATGATGTTAGTCAACACCTTGATACTGAATATGTGTTGCCTACAAGACCTCACACACTTGAGAAATTAAGAGAAAAGCATGAGCATAATTGCATGATGATAGAAATTGCTTCTTCACTCTCTAATGCTAAGTTTGAAGATGTCAAAACCTGCACCTATGCAAAGCAAATGTGGGATAAATTGAAGCTGGTACATGGAGGAGATGATAATGTACTAAGAGCCAAGACAGAAAGCCTAAGAGGAAGGTTTTATGACCTAAGGATGAAAGAAGGAGAAAATATCACTCAGTATAGCTGCTGAATAAAAGAGGTAGTTAATGCTATACGAGGAGTTGGAGGTGTACTTGAAGAAGAGACAATGGTAAGTAAAATCCTAAGAACCTGACTGCCTATATATGCTATTAGAGTATCTTCTATCCAAGAAATGAGAGCAGTTGCAAACAATACTTTTACTCTAGATAGTCTGATTGGTACACTGATTTCATTTGAGATGAATAACTTTGATAATAGTGTCTTACCATCTATAGAGTCTGCATTCAAATCTTCTTTGAAAATACGTAAGTTAAGTCATAAAAACACTATGAGGAATGATAGTGAAAGTGATAGTGATGACCAAGGACTTAATGAGATTGAAGCATTAATGGCTAGAAGATTGTAGAGAGGCAAAGGTAGATACAAAGGTAAATTACCACCTGTATGTTTTAATTGTAAAGAGGTTGGACACTTTGCTGCAAGATTTCCTAACAGAGAAAAGATGAAATAAGCAATGACAAACCATATGAAAAGAAGTTTGATAGAGGTGATAACAAAGATTAAAAAAGCAACTGACAATATGATAGAAGAGATATCTGAGACTACAAGGACAAAGGAAAGAAATCTTGTTACCTAGCTGAGAACAGAGCTGATGATACTGACACCGAATTTGATGAAGACATTGAGATGGTATTTGTAGCCATGAATGATGATTCAGAAGAAGAAGAAGAAAGGTATGTAGAAACTGCACTCATATATAAAGTTGGTAAGAATGATGTCTAGATCATAGATAGTGGCTGCACTCACCACATGACCGGTGATAAACAAATGTTTGAAAATTTTGAGTACTATAATGGTGGTTCAGTAAGAATGGGTAATGACACACCTTGTTCAGTTGAAGGTAAAGGAAATATAATGTTGAATAACCTGATCAAATGTGAAAATTATTACTAAGTAAAAGGACTAAATTATAATATGTTAAGTGTTTCACAGCTAAATAATATAGGTCACTAAGTAGCATTTGAAAATAAGAAGGCAAAGATCTTCAATGAATCAGGAAGGTTGATCGAAACTAGTGAACAGACAAAATGTAACCTTTTCTATCTTGATGACATTAACACAACTTGTTTAATGGCTAGAAACAAAGACATATGGTTGTGGCATAAAATATTATGTCATTTGAATTTTGACAACATGATAAAGATAAGAAACAAAAGGAAAGTAAGAGGCTTACCAAGCATGTCTAAGCCTGAACATATCATGTGCAAAAATTGTCAAAAAGGTAAGATGACAAAGTCTAGTTTCAAGAGTAGCCCATACATCTGATGCTATCCTAGAATTAGTCCATACTGATCTATGTGAACCCATGAGGACAAAGAGTTACTATGGTGATAGGTATTTCATTCTCTTTGTAGATGATTATTCTAGAATAATGATAGTTATGTTCTTAAAAGATAAATCAGAAGCATTCAAGATGTTTAAATGGTATAAGGCTATTGTAGAAAAACAAAGTGGTAAGGAATTTTAAATGCTTAAGGTTAGATAGAGGAGGGGAATTTATTTTAGATGAATTCACTAACTATTGCAATGAACATGGAATTAAAAGATAGGTTTTTGCACCAAGAACACCACAACAAAATATAATTTTTGAAAGGAGAAACAAATCCATTGTTGAGTGTACAAGAACATTGATGACTGAGAAAAGCATCACTCAAAATTTCTGGAGGGAAGCTGTCAGTACTGCTGTCTACACATTGAACAAAGTACAATTAAAGAAGGAAACAAAGAAGACACCGTATGAGCTTTGGTATGGTTACACACCTAATGTAAGTTACTTCAGAATCTTTGGTAGTCAATGTTATATTTTGAAAGATGATAGAAATGGAAAGCTTGACTCCAAAAGTGATGAAGGTATCTTTCTAGGGTATTCCACCAAAATCAAGGCTTATAAATGTCTTAACAAGTCCTCTAACAAGATAATTGAAAGTGCAAATGTGAGAATAGATGAATTTGTAGAGAAGAATGATAAGGAAAGAAGAAAAGAGCTAGAGGACTACAATAGGTATATTTATACCAAAGAAATTGACACTCTACCTGAGCAACAGTGTATCGCTCCTAAGCAACAAACAATTGCACCCGAGGATCAGGTTGCAATTACCAAAAATCAGGAAAATCCTCAAGATGATGTTCCAAGTGATGTAGATCAGAATGAAAGTCAAGATGATGATTAGAATGATGGACAAAGAGATAAACCAAAAATTTCCAAGTATTTCAGAAGACATTATCCACAAAATCAGATCATAGGAGACAAAAATGATGGAATGAGAACAAGAAGTAAGTCACTAAACACCAGATGTTTACTTTGTGATTTTGAGCCTAAATCTATTAATACTGCACTTGAAAATGAAGAATGGGTAAGTTCTATGAATGAGGAAATAGAAAAGATTGAGAAGGAAAATACATAAACAATAGTACCGAGACCAGATGACAAGAATGTCATTGGTACCAAATGGATATTCAGAAACAAGCTGAATGAGAATGGAGAAGTCACTAGAAATAAAGAAAGATTAGTATGCAAGGGGTATGCACAAGAAGAAGGTATTGATTATGATGAAAAATTTGCACCTATTGCTAGAATAGAAGGGGTTATAATTCTTCTTTCTTATGCAACATTCAAAGGATTCAAGGTATACTAGATGGATGTCAAATCTGCATTCCTAAATAGAATAATGGAAGAAAAGGTATACATTGAACAACCGGAAGGGTTTGTTGATCCAGACAAGAGAAACATGGTATGTAGACTACATAAAGCCTTTTATTGATTGAAACAAGCACCTAGAGCATGGTATTAAAGACTTCAATCCTATCTCATAAGCATTGAATTTGTAAGAACAAGTGAAAATAACAATCTGTACTTAAAAGAAGATACCGATGGTAATATTCTGATTGTTGAAATATTTTTTGATGATATCATTTTTTGGGGAAGTGAAATGTTATGTAAATCCTTTGCTAATGAAATGAGAAAAGAATTTGAAATGTCTATGTTTGAGGAGATCAAATTCTTTCTTGGTCTACAGATTCTTCAACAACATGCATGCATATATATCACCCAATCCAAATACATCAAGGAAGTGCTGAAGATATTCAAGATGGAAGATTCCAAACCAGTTGGAGCACCTATGGCTATCGGATGTAAGATGACAAAAGAAGACAAATCAAATGAGGTAAATTAGACCTTGTATAGATCAATGATTGGAAAAATAATGTATGTTGTTCATACTAGACCAGATATAGCACATGTAGTTGGAATAGTTGCAATATTCTCTGCTAATCCCAAAGAATCACATATGACTGCTATCAAGAGAAATCTAAGATATCTGAAGAACACCGAGGACTCTGTCTTATGGTATAAAAGAGAAGGAAAATTTAAGCTTCAATTCTATACAAATGCTGATTGGACTAGAGACAGATGACCAAAAGAGAAAAACTGGAGGATCATTCTTCATGGGTGATATACTTGTCACATGGATCATCAAGAAGTAAGGATGCATCTCACAGTCTACTACAAAAGAAGAATATGTGGTTGCTGCTGCAAACTTCTCAAATATTGCATGGATCAAATAGTTACTAGAAGGTATGAATATGAATATTCTTGAACTAGTGATTATCTATTGTGATAATACCAGTACAATAAACATATCAAAGAATCCAATCATGCATGCTAAGAATAAGCATATAGAAATCAAGTATCATTACTTAAGAGAACAAGTGCAAGAAAAACAAGTGATACTAAAATATGTTCAATCAAAGGAACAATTAGCTGATATATTCATCAATCCATTACCGAAAGATACATTTGAGTACCTAAGAAAGAGACTAGGGGTAAGATACATTTGAGTACCTAAGAAAGAGACTAGGGGTCCAACCCTTGTCTATTGGTCAGTAAGCTGACTAGGAGATTGCATCAGCCTACAAACAATTAGAAGATCATTCATGTTGATGTAAGAACAAAGATGGACTGCAAAGATACATCTGTACACAACAAGGTACAAATCTACATCGAACACCAGAGTTAATGTATTGTTGATGGATAGGGAAATTCAAGAAGTATATTATAAAAGGAGATGGAAGATGATATGGAATACTTGTTTGGAATTGTTGTCAAAGGGAGAGATTATATCATTATCCACTCATTATCCATGGATAGATTATTCTCATTATCAGGGAAAGACTCGAAGGGAGATATTATATCCAAAGGGAGAGATTACATATGAAATATCCATGAAAGGGAGAGAAATATCATTAGGGAGAGAATACATACTAAGGGAGAGATTCTTGTCAAAAGAAAAAGAGATTATCAAGGAGAGGAACAATCAAGGGACAACACAAAAAAGAGACAGAATCTACTACATCTATCTAGTAAATGGATTGAAGATTGAAGAACACACTCTGCAAGAAAAAAATCTAAGCTATATGAGCTTACCGAGAGCCATACACTTGTATTAGTTATAGAACAAAAAGTTAGGAGAGATTGATGAAATATAATTGATATATTTCATATTGTATTAGTAATTATATAGTGTGTTAATGTAGTGTGTTGCCATCAATTCCAAAAGGAGAGATTGATGAAATTTAATTGATTAAATGTTTGAAGATGGTAAGTTGATCACCAAAAAGCAAAATGATAATGCAAGACATTAAATCAGTTAATGGATTGGATTGTCATTGATGTCAACTTGATATGATATGACTGGTTAGATAAAAAGGGTCAAAGACTTTAGAGAATTAGAGAGATAAATATTATGACTTTAGTAATGCATAAAAGATCAACATTCACTAAGTGACTACAAACACCAATAGTTAGTGGAAATCAACGGACAGAGAAACCTGAGAACAAAGTCACAGTGATGCCCGAGGGAGAAAATTGACAAACATTATTGATGAGTGGAATCACAAACATTACCGACGGCCAAAATTACAGTGTTACCCGACAGACAGACAACCCTGACTGTCATGCCCCAAAATCTGGGCACTAAAACCTTAATCCTAAAGAACTTAAAACTTTCATTTAAACATGTGATAATAACTAAAGGAGATGAAATCTTAGTTTTTTCTTTTTTTTTTAAAAACCCCTTTTTACAACATTACAAATTAAATAGATTGAAAACCTATTATAATATCTTTCTTAACCCAAGTATTCTATAGTCACAATTTCACCCTTAAAGTAAATAACTTTGCCTCTTCATTAATGGCATAAAACTATCTTTGAATTGAATAAACACCAATATAATTTAGGAATAAGGTTTATCTGAGCCTTAATCTATTAAACACATACTTTTCTTTGAATTTGATCTAATCAAATTTAGTCTATCCAAAAAAAAATATTTTAACCATCAATATTATTTAAACATCATAGGTAAAAAGAAATCTCTCTTTAGTATTTACATAAATACATCTCTAAAACATAGTTGGTTTTCAGATTACAAAATAAAATAGGATTACTTTAACAAAATGCCCTCTTACTCAAAACAACTTTATAAGACTTCAAAATAAACATTTTGGCTTAAAAACAAGCTCATTTACAAGGATGTATCACAAGACCACTAGATGTGCTTTCCCATAAGAACACCAATACAAGCCTTCCAAAAGCTTCAACTAAACCTGCATAGAAATCTTTGGTTGACCATGGAGGCTCACCTCCCAACCTAGGCCTTTGCAAGGCCACCCCCAAGCTAGGGGATCCAAAACTGAACCAGGATACATACACACATAACAACAAGGAAACTGAAAACAAGAACACAAGAAAATACCCATTACCCAAGGATAAACATAGGTCTCCAAAAGACCTGATACAAAGGGGGTGAAAGAGTGCTACCACAAGA
>MU227590.1:1384922-1411800 GCA_018584345.1 Thuja plicata | reverse complement strand
TAAATCAACACATAAGATATTAGAATACATAATGTAAGTTGAACATACATTCACTCACACTTGCAACAAAGATTCATTGAACTTAACAATATCTACATCTATTCCATATGCATAAACACACTCTTAACAAATCTGAATCTTGATTTCATCTAACATCCACATACTAATCCAATATACAAAACCATCAAAACTAAGTTTTAAACATAAATCTGCATCTCTTACACAAAGTATCTAATAGACTCCCTGATTATGTAATCAGGTGTTGTTTACAAGAAAAGGATTCAATAGATCCATAAAGAACTCATGCTTCCCAAAATTCCAACTATAACAAAATCTGAATTGACAAGAGAACATATGAATGAGAAATAGTGTTAAGATTATGTCAGACTGGGGTAGGCCTCACACTGACAGATAAGCCCAAGGAGAACTGAAGTGTTGACTGAAGCTATCAAAGAGTTAAAATACCGAAAGGAACTAAAGTTCATAAATGAAAAAATACTTAGCTGGCAGAGCTAAAGATAGACTTAACTAGTTAACATTATTTTCATTGACAAGTTAAAGCCAGAGATAAGTAAAAGATTTAAAGATGTTTTATCCAGTTGTCAAGAAGATATCTACGAGATAAAACAGGAGTAAAGTTTTAAATAAAGATTGTCTAAGATTGTGGATCATGCCAAGAACAAGAAAGTCAAGAAGTGAAAAATGGTGATATCATGTCTATAAAGAGACAATCTAATTTAGTATGAATTAGGGGAGTGAATAGAAAAAGAAGATGCTGGAGAGAAACCGATGAAGAAAAAATTCATATAGTCCTAATCAAACAAGCTGAGGAAAGAGCTAAATATTTTTGCAGACACCGAGCAACAGAGAAGCACAACATCACCGAGTAGAAAGAAGTGGAGCAAACATATTGAAAAGACACATTGATCAGAAAGGTATAATGAGCTTACAATAGATCTAAAAATCGACAAGTCTAAGTTGTATATGTGAATAGATCATTTACTGTTTCACTTTAACCTTTGAATCAGAAAGTCTCTTAACCGAGTAGGATTTAAAGATCCTTTCTATATTTAGATACATCCCAAGGACTATCAAAAGGTTTGATCATGAAGATAGCATGAGCTGCCAGATACTATTTGACAAACTACAATGGGTTTGGTCATAGAAGGTAGCATAGAGATGCCTGATATAAAGTGACAAACTATTCTATTTAAATTCTCTAACAAGGTCACACCTAACAATGTGTTTGTAACCTTTAATAGGGTTGGATCTTCACCGAGCTCACTTAAGAAGATTGAAAACTTTGGGTTACCTATCCCAAGTTGTTTTTCCCTGAACAAGGTTTCCACGTTAAAAATCCATTGTCAATGTGTTTATGAGCATTACTTTTGTGTTTTCCATTACACATAACTAATCTGGATTGATCAGTATACACTAAGCAATTTACTATTTTTGGTAAATGAAAGACTGCTAATCGGTAAACATTAAGAATAAGGTTTAAAGGTGAACTCCGAGTAGTATTTATTTATTATGATTATTTGAAGGCATACATCTTGCAGGACTGAAGATAGCTAGAGGATTAATATATTGTACTAAGTTTTTGGGTTTATTTATTGGAATATTTTTGAGGCCACTAATTCACCCCCCCCCTCAGTTATTCTAACATTTAGTTGGATTCAAATTGCAAATAGTGATCAATATTTAAGCATTTTAGGATAATTTGAGCTAAATAAGGTTAAATCACATCAAATAACTTCATTTTCTCATTACTAGGACTATCATTAATGGATGCTTAAGCTGAGAGCATACTATTTTCTTTCCTAGATAGAGAGCCATGAGATGCTCATTGTTTTATTTCAATTCAATTAGCGTAATTTGATTATTTTTAAGTTGACTTGATAATAACAATACTAATTTCATGAAGGTATGGTTTTCATATACACAATATCTTTGTAAGTTATGATATATATTTTATACACACATTCATGCATATAAACCATATGCACAAAAATACCTTGTAGAAAACTTAATACAAGATTAAACTAAATAAAAATCATGACTCTTAAATGTGAAAACCCATAACTCTTTGTGATCACAATGTCCAAATCATAACAATGAACCTTAAATGCCCAATATCATAAAATTATTAGAGGATAAATATAAACAAATAGTATAAATTAATAATAAGATCAATACAAATATGGGAGACCAGAAAAGGGTGGGGTTTCTTACTGTAAGACCAGAAAAGGGGTTAGAAGCATATCTAGGTAACCACAAACCCTAAACAATATGCTACCCTAACTAATCTTACATTAAAACCATTTGAAACAAGAGTTGAAATATATGCAAGATAACACAAGCACAACTCCCTTCAAATGTAGTTCTAATGGTCTCCTTTCTTCTCCATAGAGGTTGATATGTTTCTCTTTGACAAACACAATTGCACAAAGAAATTGAAAGCTTGGATTGATAATGAGAATTACTAGGACATGAGTGATCTTTAGGTTTTCTCAAAATCTCATTTTTAACCTTGAATGAGAGGAATGCATCCCATTTTATAGAAAGTGAGAGACATTTAGGTGAGATTGCACAAAATCCTTTCATAAATGCAGATTTTGGTTGGTGAGATGCTTGGAAGCATGAAATAGGGGAGATATATTGAGGAGATATTGAAAATATTTTTGAAGCACCTTAATAGGGATGAGAATCCTCAATTAAGGGATATGATATTTAGGTGAGATTATGAATCTTTAATCAAATCCATAATTCAATATTCTCAAATATTCATAAAAATCAAATCAGATTTATGAAATTATAAAATCTCATAAATTGAAATTAGTTAATTAATTAATAAAAATTAATTAATTATTGGAGACTTAGGGAAATAAGGAATAAATAAAGTTTGTTTATTTATTCAATTATAACTTAGGATAAACTATGGGTTAATCATCCAAAGGGGGAAATTAGTGGATTATAGGTCAAATTGAAGGTGTTGATGTCAAATTGAAAGGATTTTGATAATGTTGATAAGGATTAGGGTTAATTCTGAGGGTTGCAGAATAGTTTAGGAAATCACGAGGCACCGATGAACTTTGACAATGCATCTGGATAATGATGATTGGAAATGATTGAAAAGTGCAAATGAACTTTGATGGCATCATAAGATTGAAATGGGGAAACATCGATGATTTTGACAATGTTCCCAGAATGATGATAAAAAAATAGTATTGACAGTAATGAACAACACTATGGAATTGAAATTGGTAGATTGATAGCGATAACACCGATGATCTTTGACAATATTATCAAATGGTTGATTGAAAGGATATGAACCATCGATGATCTTGGACAATGCTCCTGTAATAATGACAAGATTGATTGAATTGAAATAGGGTTTGATTGATTGGTTTGAAATTGGGTTGATTAGGGATAGGTGATCTTGGACAATGCCCCAGAATGGTCATAAATGAGTCCAGACAATTCTGAAAATGAGTAGGAATAGAATAGGGAGGGTTTGAAATGATTTAGGAAGGTTTGGAATGGTTTAGGATCGAATAGGATCAGTTTAGGATGGTTTGGAATGGTTTAGGATTGAATAGGATCAGTTTAGGAAGGTTTGAAATGGTTTAGGATCAAATAGGATTGGTTTAGGAAGGTTTGGAATGGTTTAGGATTGAATAGAATCAGTTTAGGAAGGTTTGGAAATGATTTGGAAAATGATCAATTTTATAGAGAAAGTAGAATTGTTAGTAAATAATTGAATGATTTTACAATATTCAATCATTGATGAAAGACACAATGTCACCACACAATAAAGATCATATGCACCACATAGAGGAATAATTAGGTCACAAAATAAAGTTTCAATTGTAATGGTAAAAATGTTAAAACACATAGACCGGCAAGCTCGAACCATTTTTAGGTGTCTACATTTGCCCCTCTTTGATACAATGCGATTATGAGCATTGTGTCAAAGAATCTTGAAGAAAATAGCATTAAAAATGCCCTAGTGATAATGGGATACATAGGTGCCTCCTTGAGAAATTGTTCAAAAAATACAAGTGATAGGTTAATTTGTCGACAATGCCGAGACATATCCACAACAACGATCAGATAAAAAATTGAAGGTCAAACGCAAAAGTTATGAGGTTCAGAGTGTCAAAATCATCAAGACCAATACAAAATGCAAGGGTTGCATGTCCATCTAGGCAACCAAGAGGCTCTAAAAGGGCTTGAAAGGGGTTTTGGAGCTCATTTTCACTCTCTCATTTGGAAGAATTGAGCTCTGGAGCAAGGAAGATGGATCAAGTGCTAGCAAAGATTCAGTATGGGGAATGAGTTCATAGCTTCCAATGAATGGTCAATGTGGGACCTAAGGTGAGTACATCAAAGCCTCTTAGTGGTTTCTTGCTTTGCACACATTTCTAGAGGGTTTTAGGGGTCAAAACGGGGTCAAACAGGGCTTACAGGGGCTCACACGTGCCACTTGCGCAGGTCACATGCCCACCTATGTAGGTCACATGCCCACCTACGCAAGTCACATGCCCACTTATGTAGACAATTCTGGTGGGATGACCACCTACGCAACCAGTGTAGGTGGGAGGCCATTCATGTGGTATGATAACCTGCGCAGGTGGTCAAAAGGGTCTCAAAATAGGGTCTGAGGGTTCCTAAACCACCTGAAACTTCCCTAAACTAGTCAAAACCCTAGGAAAAGGTCAAAATTAGGTCAAACTAGGTTAAAATAGGTCCTAGGTTTGTCAACAAGAAATAGAAAGTACAAAAATTTTACCAAAGTTGCATGGTGATCGCAGGAGGAGCTGCCAGTTCCACAAACACGAGAGAGAAAACCGGCGTGTTTGGACATATGCCACAGGTTGAGTAGACATGAGAGGAAAGTTATCGCCTCTCTAGGATTGTAATATATCATGTAAATGCTAGAGATTAGGGAAAACCTAGGGTTGATCACAGTGTTAGCCAAGCGATGGCACTCAGAGACCAGTTCCTTTCACTTGTCGACAGGGGAGGCAACGGTGACTCTGGAGGATGTATGGTGCATCCTTAGGATTCAAATTCATGGCAATTTAGCAGAGTGTGATCCTACTATAGGGAGGTCAGCTTTGCACCAACTATTTGAGAGTGATGATGAGGATCTGGACATCTAGGATTATGAGATCCAATGGGAGACTGTGGCTAGGCAACATGATAGTCTGATTGTAGTGATCTGCAGATTTATTGCATGTCTCTTGGTTCGTGACAGACAAGGTCATGGGTTCCCCATTGGTTGGGGGAGAGTTCTCAAGAAGATGATTATGGAGGGCATGGTGTTTTCATGGGGACCATGCATGCTTGTGATGAATTATTACCAGCTCCATCAGTTGGCTTATCGAGGAGGATTATTGATTAGGAGTGGGATCACATTGCTGCAAGTGTGGGCCTATGAGCACATAGCTATGTTCTGACTGATTGCTGAGAGAGTGGTTTTACCAGATTTTCCATATGTCTACTACTATTGAGGGGCACTTGCACAGGGCCTACTAGGATACACATTACATTTCTTTCATGAGATAGATCTGCTGAGAGATTTCACATGGCACCCCTAGAGAGATTGCCCCAGATGGGATGACGACATAGATCATTTGCCTTACTATAGACATGAGAGGTACCTCATCAGGAGTTTTGTTATGGGTCATATGGTGATTGAGATGCAGCTCCCAGAGTGAGTTAGGTGATAGTTTGGAGAGATACAAGGAGTTTCAACAGGTACATCGTTGTTTGCTAGATCGAGGGTTGAGGCCACGACATGGGGTGCAGCACTCAGGCCTCAGGTGGCCTATGCAGAGTTCATGTAGTTATAGCCTAGGCCACGGGTAGTAGATGTAGATGTGGCATACACATGGACCATGGATTAGTATGACAGATGGTTTTCTTAGCATAGGTTGATTCCTCTGAGATATCCAGATGTGGCGAAATCAAGAGTGCGGGTGCCCAGAGATGAGAGCACCGAGGAGGAGGATGAGGAGGAGTCAGATGAGGAGGATGATGATGATGAGGATGATGATGATTTAGATGGGGATAAGGATGATGATGATGATGGTGATGAGGATGACAGGGATCTTGGTGATATGCCGATGCAGATGGATGAGGACAGGGATGAGCCACCACAGGGTCTTGATGACAGGGGTGAGGATCAGATATAGCGCATCGCCAACCTTACAAGACAGATATATATATTGACAGTTGAGATAGACACATGGGCTACAGAGCATGCATCATGGATTTCCAAGCGGTCAACGCTCGCAACATAGGTGGATAGGTTAATAGAAGAGAGGGACACATTTCTCACCTCTCGAGATACAGATAGGTCCAGGGCACAAAGAGCTGAGGAGGAGTCGCGCTAGTTTATCAGCACCATCAGAGCTGTAGGTGTGCGTGAAATTACTGTGCTATTATCAGATGTTAGGGTAGAGTCATAGTATTGGAAGGACATGTATAAGAGAGATGTATCATGAGAGAAGTGGGGACCGAGTTACAGAGCGTCATTTAGCCGATAACATTCCCGTAGGACACAGAGCAGTGGGGGAGTGCTAGGATTGAGGGGGCCACCTAGATTAGGGAAGACAGGGAATCACATAGGGGGAGCCTCATCTTCTAGACAAGACAGTGATCAGGAGGACCAAGAGAGTAGGGGTTCATAGGGGGTCTCTCTAGCAGAGGGACAATTTTGATAGACATGTGATATGTTATGAGCCTGGGGGCCTCAGTGTATACAAACACCTTGATTTTTGTACTCTGATACTTTTTGAGACATTGATATATGATATGTAGCTATTTTATGATGCAAATGATGGATGCTTATGTATATGCTTCACATTCCTATTATATGATGATGCTTATGTATTGCAATGTATTGCCTTTGTTACGCAATAAAATATGTTATGAATGCAATAATTGTTTTTTGTCTTTTTTTCCATTTGAAATGCATGAATGCAAAATGCAAATGTATGTTTGAAATTTTTCTCATGTATAAATGAATGAATGAAAAAATGCACATGTTTTTTTTGTTTTTCAAGTTTGTGAATGCATGTATGTAGGATGCACTTGTTTTTGATGTACCAAAGTACTAGACCAAGGTGACTGCAAGACTGATTGAAGAATTGTTAGTAGAAAGCATAAATTAGATGAAGAAATGTGAGTAGAAAAGATGTTGGCTTTCAAAGTGCAAATTGTGTTAAGAGATTATTTTTATATTGCAAAAGCAGATGCGGCGCATCATGGCACAAAAGCCAGAGCACAAAGGTCATCCTTTTTGCATGAAAAAACATGATGCAGACAGAGGATGATCTTCTTCATCCCGAAAGCATGTAGCAGACATGCCCTAGAATTTCATGAGATCATCAAACAGGCAGAAAAAAAGATAAAGAAAAAATAATTGGTCATGAATCATCCCGGCTACTCTCATAAGTTCAAATAATATCATCGAGTAGCATAGGAACATGATCAAAAAATAAAATAAAAAATACTCACGAAAACAATGTGAGCCAATAGCCATTCTGATCTTTAGTTACTTGCATTAAATGTTCTTTGATTGGTAGCTTAGATTTGCAAATTGATTGATTTGATAATTGATTGATAGCTTGGACAGATTGATTAATAGTAACAATTAAAATATTTGAACGATCCAATCAAATTGAATGTTGAGTCATAGTGATTCAGATCGCATATGATTTCATTAAGCACAGATTGATGATTCTGCCATTGATGTCGACAAACATGATGCTCAATTTGTAAAAAGAAGACAAGTATGTACAAATTTATTACAGATTTTTGAAGAGATTTTGCAATTTTTAGGGTTTTTGAGATATTTGAATGTTTTTGTAATGATCTTTTTTCAGGACTGTTTATGATTTTTAGGATTTTTCAGCATCATATTTGATTTTTAGCAATTTTTTAGGACATTATGTAATTTTTAGTAATTTTTTTAGGACATTGTTTGATTTTTTTGGAATTTTTTGATTATTTGGATTTTTAGGATTTTTTCAGGTCATTAAGATATTCACAATGTGTTATCTCCAGAATCAGATAGTCGAGGAATCTCATGGGTAAACCAAGGTCAGGGTCTTGCCCCCAGTTTGAATTCAAATTCAAAGATGCTTAGTGCCAGGAATCTGCCCCCAGACAACAAAGAGGCTATGTATAGAGGCCAAAAGGATAGATGGACTGGGTATACCAAGGGGAAGATAAAGAAGATCAACCAGTTACAGGCCATGAAAGGGCACTAGGGTCGATACAAACTGAAAGATATGATCAGGAAAGGTCATTAGGATACCGGGTAGAACCATGATAGACAATGGAGCAACAACTCACTACTCATGGTGCCTGTTTGCCAATTTTTCACCACGGTACTTGCCCAAAGTGCCTGTTTGCTAGGTTTTCACTATTGGACGAGATTTTTTCTCTTGATTTCTATTTTTGCGTGCCAAGATGCCTGTTTGCCAGGTTTTCATCAAGACAACCATTTTTTGCTTTTTTCTCTTTTTCTCTTTTTTTGATATTTTCTCAGAAATTTTTGCATTTTTTTGGTACTTTTTCAGGAACTTTTTGCAATTTTTTGTACTTTTTTTTTTCAAAAATCATGCATAATACTTACGGAGGTGCATACTGTTCAGTTCCTCTGGCAATGGTTCTCCCTCTAGTGTTGTGAGCTGATACACTCCCAACCCATATGATGTTGTGACTATGTAAGGGTCATCCCAATTTGGTTCAAATTTTCTAGCCTTCTCTCTGTGTAGGTGGGTTTTGTAATTCATCTTGAGAACCAAGTCTCTAATATCAAAATGGCAAGCTTGGAATTTCTTGTTGTAACTCCATTTTAGATGGTTCTGATAGGCTTTCAAGTGTACCAATGTGGTTTGTCACTGCTCATCAAGCATCTCGAGCTCATGCAATATGGAAACTCTATACTGTTCATCATCAACAATGCCTTGTAAGGATACTCTCAATGAAGGAATTTCAACCTTGAGGGGTAATATGGCCTCATTACCATAGACAAGATAGTACAGAGTAGCACCAGTAGGGGTGAGAATGCTGGTCCTGTAGGCCCACAGATCTGGGCTGAGTTGTAAGTGCCAATCACAACCAACATCATTGATCATATTTTGTAGGATCTTAATGATGGTTTTTTTAGATGCCTCTACTTGGCCGTTGCCTTGTGGGTAGTAGATGCTAGAAAATCCATGACAGATTTTAAATTTCTCACAAAGCTGGGTAACATCCTTGTTTTGGAACAGGTTACCATGGTCAGTAATAATGGCCAGAGGAACTCCATAATGGAAAATGATATAATCTAGGATGAATCTGGAAATTTTATTGCCGGTGATGTATGTCATGGGGATAGCTTCCACCCATTTGGTAAAGTACTCAATGGCCATGATGATGTACTTGTGGCCATCAGGAGATAGGGGTGTGATCTTCCCTACAAGGTCAAATTCCCATTGAGAGAAGGGACATGGAGAAACCATAGGCTGTAGATCTTGTGCCGGAGCATGAATCAAATTACTATGAATCTGGCACTTGTAACATTTCTTTGAAAATTTATGAGCATCTTTCTCCATGGTTGGCCAGTAATATCCTACTCAAACCGACTTCTTGGTGAGACTCAAACCATTGAAATGTCCACCACAAATACCATTGTGGACCTCATGTAAGGCAGTGTCAGCCTCTCGTGAATCGAGGCATATAAGGAGGGTTTGGTCATATTCTCTCTTATAAAGGGTATCACCAACGATGACATAAAGGGAGGCTTAACAGATAAGAGGTTAACACTTGTTTTGGGATAAAGTAAGGGGTAATATCTAGGCGGGTAGGTAATTGTAGACATCTTTATACCAAGGGGAATTGGGATGAACAATGTCACACACGATCTCAGATTGTGGAATGTTGAATGATGGAAGCAATAGCTGCTCAATGAGAAATTCACATCTCTCTTTATTATTTGGCATATCGATCATAGATGTAATAGTGGCCATAGAATCTGCTTGTTTGTTATGTACCCATGGAAGCTGGCAAAAAATGATTATGACAAATTTCTCCTTGAGAAAGTCAGCCAACTATTTGTAAGGTACTAGCTTTTCATCCTTAGTTTCATAGTCATCAGTGACCTGGTGGATGACCAATTGAGAATCACCATACACCTTGAGGTGCTGGATTTTCCATTGAATAGAAATTTTTAGTGCAGTGACCAGTGCTTCATATTTGACGATGTTGTTGGCACATGCAAATGCGATTCTATAAGATTTTAGAATGACATCGCCTTGCGAGGTGAAAAACATGATGCCTTCCCCTAATCCATGCCTAGTATGTGAGCCATCAAAGTAGAGTTTCCATTCATTAGATTCAATAAAGGAAAAAATTGAATCATCTGGGAATTCTGAAAGTAACGGGTGATCATCAGGAACTAGTGCCTCTGCGAGCTGATCTGCTATCACCTAGCCTTTTATTGATTTTCTGTCCACATACTCTATGTCAAACTCACTCAGCAACATGACCCATTTGGCTAGGCAACCCATGAGAGCTACTTTGCCTAAGAGATACTTCAATGGATCAATCTGGGACACGAGCATGGTTTTCTGGTGTAGCATGCAATGTCTTAACTTCTGTGTGGCAAAAACCATAGCAAGATAGGCTTGTTCAATGAGTGAGTAGTTTAATTCGTATCTAACCAGTGTTCTACTGATGTAATAAATAGCTCTTTCTCATCCTTGTTCATTGTGCTATGCAAGAAGAGCACCCAGTGCAGTTTTTGTGGTAGAAATGTACAAGAGAAATGGCTTCCCTGGAATGGGAGGCATCAAGATTGGTGGATGCAAGAGATAATCCTTCAGTTGTTGGAACGAGTGCTCACATTTTTCATTCCAATGGAAATTCACACCCTTATGTAGTAGATTTTGAAATAACTGACATTTATCTGCAAGTTGTGCAATAAATCAGTGGATAGACTATAGTTTTCCTTGTAGACTTCTCAGCTTCCTTAGAGTGTTTGGTAGAGGCATTTCTAAAATGGCTTGCACCTTTGTAGGATCCACCTTGATACCTTGCTGAGAGATGATATAGGCTAGGAGTTTCCCTGAAACAACTCCAAAAACACACTTTTTGGGGTTCAACAGAGCTTATACCCTTCCATTCTTTCAAAGATTTGGGCTAGAATACTCAAATTATCTTTCCTGGTTGTAGATTTGTAGAGGAAATCATCAACATAGTCTTCCATTAAAATGTGCATGAAGTCAGGGAAGATTGTGGTCATTTCTCGTTGATAAGTAGCTCTGACGTTCTTGAGGCTGAATGGCATGACGTTCTAGAAATAGGTTCCCCAAGGATAGGTGAAAGATGTCTTGGCTTGATCTTTGGGAGCAATCTAAATTTGGTTGTAACCAGAGAAACCATCCATTATTGACAGAATCTTGTAGCCCGTAGTCATGTCGACAATTATGTCGATGTTGGGCAGAGGAAAATCATCTTTAGGGTATGCCTTATTTAAAGCATAGAAATCAATGTATATCCGTATTCCCCCAGCGTACTTGCTAACAGGAACTAGATTGGAGATCCATTATGCGTAATCAATAGGTTTGATAAATCCTGCATCCAATAACTTCTTCAATTTTTCTTTTACCAGTAGAGCTATTTGGGGATGCATTCTTCGTAGCTTCTATTTTACTAGTTTCACACCTAGCTTTAGAGGGAGGTGGTGAAGAACTAACTCAGGATCCAGGCTAGGCATGTCACCATAGGACCAGGCAAAATTGATCTGGTGCTCAAGGAAGAATCTGATAAAATCATCTTTCTCTTCTGGCGAGAGTGATGCTGCAAAATGTATGATCTTGGGGTTGTTTGGTGTTTCCAAGTTAATTTTCCTTGGTCATTTCAATGAGTAATGCCAACTTCTCCTTTGGAGGGGGTATGTCTAGTCTTCCATCCTCAGGTGCCTCAGAGAGGTTTTCAACCTCAGATACATCCTTTGTTTTCACTTTTTCATGGTCAACTGGCGCCTTTCTATTTTCACCAGAGGACTTATTCTTTTTTTCTTTTTTGATTTTATCATTGTCAATTTTGTGACTGGAAGATGGAGTTGAATCCCCAAGATATGTAGTAGCTACAAGGTCAGTGGAGAATCCTCTTTTGTGGTTGCTAGATGGTATGCCCTCTCATAGCTCAAAGAATTCTTCTATTACTTTGTCATTCTCAAAGCAATCCAAGCTCGGTGGTCCTTGTTCATCCCAATCAATAAGTTCAGGGTGGACTAGGGGGATTTTATCGTCAGTGGCACAGATGCCAGAGGTAAAAGAAAAGATGTAAATATCAGTGTCTTTAGAGTTAGAGACTTTAGGAACTAAAGGTTCAGGACTGGGATCCCAGAAAATTCTAGACATGGGATCAGGATTGGTTACCGAAGGAGGAACTATGTTAACATGTTTTTCTATGGTAGGTAGGTCTGTAGGGTCAGGGAAGAAACTATCAAGATCATAAGGACTAGAAGTGTAGGTGTTCCATTCCCACTCATTTTAATCAGTAGTGTACTCAGAAGGGGGATCCTTAGATGCCTTTTCATCATTTGAAACCTCTATGTTTTCACATGAGGCCATTTTGGCATTTGAAGAGCCAATTTGTACTAGTTTGAATCCAATGCCTAGATAAAGAGGATGGCCTTTTGCAACAATTGGTTCAAAAATTTGTTGTTTGTGTACTCCAAGACCACTGTGGCCATCATAACCTTTTTTGTGCATGAGTGTGAACTCGGGCCTGTATCTTTCAACGGGTATCTCAGTGGGCTCATGTTCTTGTTTCTGTTGATCTTGGAAGATCCAGCTGGATGCATTATCATAGACATGTTCTTCATGCAACCCTCCCCACAGAGTGAATGTAGGTGAGGGAATAACCTTCATGGTAGTCTCTGGTGGTTGTGCTTGCAATAAATTTGGTTTTCCATAAGATTTCAGGGAGAGAGGAAGCTTCCCAATATGAAAAGCTTGTGCCATAGTATAATCTCCACACCCTTTATCTTCAATCTTCAAATTTCCTTTGATCTTTTTTTCAAGGGTGGTTTCATCATATTTGGAGGATTTGGATGAAGTGGTTTCACTGTTGGTAGGCACCTGTTGTACGGGCCCTTCTCTTAGATTAGCACAAAATTCGAAAGGGTTAGGATCACCTGGGATGGTGATTTCCACTCCATCGTGAAATAACTTCAAACATTGATGGTATGTTGAGGGAACCACCTTCATGGCATGGATCCATGGGCATCCTAAGATCATGTTATAGGGAAAGTCTAGATCCAGTACTTGTAGCATTGTGTTTTCAGTAATCAGACCAATTCTGATGGGCAGTATGATGACTATCTTGGAGGGATGTTCAATGTCATCATAGACCTTTATTGTGATTCTCCTAGAAGGATCAATGTCACTCTCATTGTAACCAAGATCAAGAATGACCTTCAAAGTGCATATATTAAGCCCTTCTCCACCATCTATCATGACTCACTAGACCATGGCATTATGGATAAAGACTTCTAGATGGAGAGGTTCATTATGGCCAAGCCAATCATGCGGAACATCATCTTTGGAAAATGTGACATGCTGGGACACAGAGAAGTTCCCCATCATGGCCTGAAATTGGTTAGTGTCAATGTTGGTTAGTGTCAAAGATTTTTCAATGACTTCCTTGTGCTAAGGGGATGTGCGTAGAAAATCAAGGATTGATATCAAGGCATGTGTCTTACCCAATTGGTCAACAAGGTTGTAATATGAAGGTACCTTGGGTTTTGATGGTGCGCCAGGAACAATAATCTTGGTACGATGGTTAGCGACTGTGCATTGAGGGTTAGTATCCTTATTATCTTGGAAGGTCAGAGTGGACACACACGAATCGGCCTTAGAGAAAAAATTGATGGTATAGTCATGGCCGGTCTGATTATAATTGATATTGTTCTTGGAATTTTAATTTGACGTAGAGGCATTCCCCTTTTCATGATCAACCAAGGGGTTTATGAAGATAGTGTGGTCAGTGTTGGAAGATCCCGCCATGGGTTCAAATTTAATCACACCTTCATCAATAAGGTCTTGGACCTTATGTTTTAGATGGTAGCAGGAATTGGTTCTGTGTCCCTTTGTTGGATGATAATCATAGTATTTGTTGTTGTCCCACCAAGGGGGTTTCACTACTAGTGGATCGTGGAGCTAGGGTAATTGAATGTAATTTTTTTGCAATAACTATTGCAGGAATGAATGGAGTGCTTCACCCAATGGCATGAATTGTCTTTGTGGCCCATCTCTATTCCTTGGTGTTCGACGCTGCCAATTATCATTCATTTGCGCTTGAGGTTGTGTTGGAGATGGCGCTGGAGGCAGTGCTTGAGTCATTATCTGCGTATTGGTAGTAGTGGGTCCTTTGAGACTCACTTTCTATTGTGTCTCATTAACTGTCCATGCATCAACAACACTATCATTTGTGACATTTTTATTTTGAGACCAAAATTTTGACTTGTCACTGGAAGTGCTCGCAGTCTGATTGTCCTTGGTTGATTTTTAATACTCCTTTTTCAACAAGAGAATCTTCAATGCTGATTCCCTTTTTCATGAGCTTTTTAATTGTACTTGGTTTTTTAATCTTGAGCTCATACATCATCTCAGGTACCATATTTTGGATAAATAATAGAATTTGTTGTTCTTTTGGCACATCAAAAGAACATTGACTCACCAAATTCCTCGATCACAATAGGAAGGTCATAAAGGATTCTCCAACCTTTTTTTTGGTTGTGCACAAGTCAGTTAGCATAACCTTACTTGATATGTTGAATGCAAAATGAGAGATGAATTTTTCGGCTAGTTCTTTCCAAGATCTAACATTGCCAGGTAATTTAGAGTACCACTCCATTGCTTGACCCCCAAGGCTTTGAGGGAAGAGTCACATGAGATACGTGTCATCATGATTAACCTCGATGCAAGACGTATAAAATTCCTGAATGTGGTCGATCGAATTGCCTTTCCCTTTGTATTTCTCAAACTTAGGTACATCAAAGTTCTTGGGAAAATGAGGCATGTAAATGCTTGGATCAAACAGATTAGGACACAAGTCTTGTTCCGTGTAGAGTGTCTTTGTGTCCTTGAATTTCATATCATCTAGTTGCTTCTGCAAGCATTGGATTTTTTGAAACATTTCTTCATTCTTCGAAGACTTCACATCTTTTTTACATGTATCAAAATGATGTGTCCACCTAGAAGCCCTTGAATGATGACTATATTCTGAGGCTTGATCCGATTCTAATGATATAGATGATATGTTATGGACTGATGCCACATGTTGTCTGGCATGTTGGTGAGGATCTTCCACATGTTGTTGGTTCAGTGGTGGAAGATTGTATTGCTAACCTTGCGTCGCAAAACACGGTTGGGAAATTTGCTATTGATATCATGGGGCATACTGCTATTGCTGAGTTTACACCCCATGTTGTTTTTGTTGAGACACATTTTGTTGTTGTGTGACATGTCCTTGCTGAACATGTTTTTTTTGTTACTGTTGTTGAACACGTTGTTGTCTTTGTTTCTGAGCATACTACTGTTGCAAAGCATGTTGCTATTGTTGTATGTACTATTTTTGTAAAGCATGTTGCTGTTGTTGCACATATTTCTATTGTAGAGAATGTTTCTGCTGCTATACATATTCTTGGGTATGTTGTTGTTGTCATGGGTGCACTTGTTGCACCTTTAGACCTTGCACAGTTTGGGTGATAGGGTGGGATTGTTGACCCACCTGCACTATTGGTTGTTGCATGTTATGACCTTGTTAAAATCCAAGTGGTCCAAGTATGCCATCAAGATTTTTAGTCTTACATTTTGGTGGTTGTATTTGAGACATCATGTTAACTTGGGCTGCAAATTGAGGTTGCACTGGTTGCGCTATATTCACAAGTGGTACTTGTGGAGCCACTTGGGCTTGTTGCACTTGCCCTGTGACATGTTCTTGTTGGGTCACCTTAGGTGGAATTGGTACAATATACACAAGACTCTTCTTCTTTTGTTCTTGCAATTGATTGGGTATAGTTGTAGTAGTTGCTTTAGGTGCATCAAATGTGGGTACCCTTGGTGGCTCATTAAATGGTCCTTTGGACATTGTTGCATTTGAAGTGCTTCCTAGGAATGTTGTATGTGCTACCAAAGGAGGACCACTTGGTTGTGTTTCATCAAAAGAGGGTACATCTGGCATGCCCCAAGGAAATGTGAATGTCTCATTTGATCCTTTTGGTAAGCGATTCTTTAAATCAATCATCCATGTTTGTTTAGGACTCTTTTTAGGGATTTGTGTAGCATCTATCATCTCAGGAGGAGGGAGTTCTATTTCTCCAAATAAAGGATTATCCAATGGTATATACTTTTCCCTTGGAGGTATATCGATAGTTAAATCATTTTGTTGCCACTTTTGTGTTAGCTCCATAGCTGACTCATCGAAGGATTGTTCTCGATTTTCTATACCCCACACCACTAAGGCTTGGTTCTCTTCCAAAGTAGATGATGAGGGAGTTTGATATTCCAAAAATAGTTGAGGATTTGTCTTTCGAGTCACTTTAATATACCATCACGGATATCAAGTCATAAGGTATGTTAATGTCTATTGAATTTTCTTTTTCTTGACGGTCTCATCAATTTCCTCTATAGGTAAATCCTTGAAGGAAGCAAATATCCCATGTGAGTCACCAAAATCCAAAGAGGGACTTGAGGCATTGCCTTGATCTTGAGTATCTGGTGGTGGTGGAGGAGGTTGATAAGATCCATAATCTGTGTTTGGCATAGGTTTTTTTTGCAAATGATTAGGTTGGACTTGATTGATTTGAGAAATTCATTGGTATTCCTCCTTAGGTGTAGGAGGAACACTACCTTGGCCAGGTGGCATAGGTACAAAGATTGGGTCAAAATTTTGGGTAGGTCCCCACTGAATAGTGCCAAAGTTTGGGGATGCATTTGAAGGATACCCCATGTTGCATAGGTCATTTCTTGGAGTAGGCTCTTGGGGAAATGTGACATGTCTTGGGTCATTAAAGGTTTGATGCACTTCTTCCATTGGTTACATGTTGATTAGGTCAGTTTGATTATGATAAGAAACACCTTGTCTTGGATCAAAAGGTAATTGTGATTCTGGTTGTGACGTAAACATAGGTAAAGGAGGATCTTGTTTCCCCTTGGATGCTTGAGACCTTGTAAAAACTGGCATGATTTCTATATGCAAATGCAAGATGTTTTTGGAATTTTTGAAATTTTGGAAATGCAAGTTTGAAATGCAACTTTGGAAATGAAAGGAACTTATGCAAATGCAATCTAAGGTTAATGCAAATGCAAGATAAGGTTTATGCAACTGTGTTTTTGTTTTTTTTGGACTTTAACCATTAATCTTTTAAAAGGAGACAAATCTAGGAGCATAACATTATGAGGTTGAATAAGGATCTTGACTTGAAAAGATAGGATTTTTGGAACAAAGGACAAGTTTGATAAAAAGGCTTAGGTCAAATCCATCATGACAAAGGTGGAATAAGACCAAATTGATAAAGGGGGGTTTGAAATTTGGCAAAAAAAAAGGGGATCAAGTCAAGATCCTATTTTCAACATCATAAAGAGAGGTTCCATGATTTGGATACTTTCTAGGATTGTTTGCAAAGTTTTTTTGAGGATCTAAAAATGAGCTAAGTATGCAAGAGGGCTATAATTATGACTTATGCAAAAGGACTATAATGAGGATTAAAATGAGGTCTATAATGCGAGTTTTTGAAATGCACAATGCAAGGAGATTAGGTCATGAATATACAATATGAAGGCTATCAAGCATGCCAAAAGGTTCCAAGTGAAAAGCTCAAGGTTCCATGTGTTTACCCAAAGACAAGGTTTGTTGTGACCCATTTGATTGTTCTTGAAGATTGATTTGGAAAAAGTGTTCTTAAGGAGAGTGTTTTTAAGATGTCTTCATTTTATTAAGGTTTGAACATCCACAAAAGACACATAATTCAGAATGGATGTTGTAAAATGAACAAACACACCACTTCCTAAGGATAGCAAGGACAATATCTATTGAATCCCCACTTGAGCCAAAGTTTAGCCATGCTTACTAATAGTGGACAACCTAGAAGCTTGGAGGCACAGGCTCCTCCTTACATGTGCACTCACTTCTTAGGCACTCCAAGCTTCAACTCACAAGGGAAATCACTTCCCAAGGAATTGTTGTCTCGACTAACAACCACGAAAGTGTGGGGCATCTTAGTTGGTCTCTGAACTTCTGTGCCAACAAATAGAAGGTTTTTGGCTACTATGACATGGTGTTTAATAAGGGCATCCATTTGGGTGATTATACTTATGGCATATTAGCTCTGTTATGGAGGCCTCCCAGCCTACGAAAGTTACGTTCCATAGGTTTTAATGCACCACAAGGGTACTAGGGGAGATCTTATTCCTAATATAATGCATTCAACACCCGTCCATTGAGAGATTAATAAAAATGACATATTTGTATCCTGGTTGGATGGGCTTGGCTTTAGCCTACCACCGATTGGGCATCCAATCTCACTGACTCTACTAAAGCACTTGGGAGGTAGCCACTCTATAAGAATGATATGAGTTTCTCTTGCACCCAAGGTCCACAAAGGCAAGGGGAGAGGATACGCTCATATGATTCTTAGGGTTTTACAATCTAGAAAACACATTAGACACATGAAAGAAAAAGGTTCATTTCAAGCACCAAAGTGAAGTGTTTTCTAACTACAAAAAGCAAGCACAAGAGTTTGGGAAAACATAAGGTCTTCTACAAAATGTCATGCATTGAAACCGTTATTAGTTTTAGGATTTCAATCTTCATCCCATGATTGCCAACACGCTGCACAAAATCATCAGTAACACCAAAATCCAGTAGTCTAAGTGTAGAAACAAGTATAGGAATGCAAAAATCCAAAAATAGCATTGAAAAGCATCATTTTTACCACCTATGCAGGAATAGCGACCACCTGCGCAACATCATAGAAACCACCTATGCAGGAACATGCTCCAACATGCATAGCTTCTGACCACCTGGGCAGGAATAGTGACCACCTGCGCAACAACTGATTAGAAGCCTAAAAATGACCAAAAACTTGAAAAATAGAGCCTTTTTCAACATATAAGCATGCAATAACATAAAATCCATAGCTAGGGTTAATTAATCATGTTATTTAAGTTTATTTGCAAATATTTGAGGTGAAATTGAAACCCTAACTAGCTTGCATGTACATGAAAATAGTTTAGGAACACCTCAAGGACAAAATCTGCATTTGATCCTAAACTATGTTAGAGTTCATTTTAAGTCTCCAAATCAGATTTTCATGTTCATTTTAGGCCCCTTAACAGCTTAAACAACTTGAACTTGCATGAAATAGTCTATTTCCACCCCTAGTTAGGCTAGATAGCAAGTTGCTTAAAATTTGAACAAGTTTGATAGCATGAAACCCTAGACTAGATGAGATTCATTTTAGGAGCCCAAATACAAATGTGCATGTTCATTTTAGGCTTTGAAAATGAAAGTGTGAAGTTCATTTACCACATTAGAGTTCATTAATTAAACTTAGGGTTCATTAGAATAGATTATGGTTCATTTTAACTTGAAAATAGATAAGAAGCAAAGGAGGAAGCCCTAAATGTAGAATGACTTCCTAAACACTAAAGAAATGATCCTAAACCCTAAAGGAGCATCCTGTGTGACCAAATGCACAGCTAAGTAGCCACCTGCATAGATCTAGGCTTGAAGTGTGTAGGTCTGGGTACCACCTGCGTAGGACTTAACCACCTACGCAGAAACATTGACTACCTGTGCAGGTAGAGTGACCACCCACGCAGCTTCAGTGACCACCTGTGTAGCTCTCTTCCAGAATCTGAAAAAGACACAAATACACAAAAAATTTCATCATTTATGCATGATTCACGTCGGGTTCACCAAATGTAAGAACAAGAAAGGGGTTAGAAGCATATCTAGGTAACCACAAACCCTAAACAATACGCTACCCTAACTAATCTAACATTAAAACCATTTGAAACAAGAGTTGAAATATATGCAAGATAACACAATCACAACTCCCTTCAAATGTAGTTCTAATGGTCTCCTTTCTTCTCCATGGAGGTCAATATGTTGCTCTTTGAAAAACATAATTTCACAAAGAACTTGAAAGCTTGGATTGATAATGAGAATTACTAGGAGATGAGTGATCTTGAGGTTTTCTCAAAATCTCGTTGTTAACCTTGAATGAGAGGAATACATCCCATTTTATAGAAAATGAGAGACATTTAGGTGAGATTGCACAAAATCCTTTCATAAATGCAGATTTTGGTTGGTGAGATGCTTGGAATCATGAAATGGGGGAGAGATATTGAAAAGATTTGTGAAGCACCTTAATAGGGATGAGAATCCTCAATTAAGGGATATGATATTTAGGTGAGATTATGAATCTTTAATCAAATTCATAATTCAATATTCTCAAATATTCCTCAAAATAAAATTAGATTTATGAAATTATAAAATATCATAAATTGAAATTAGCTAATTAATTAATTATTGGAGACTTAGGGAAATGGGGAATAAATAAATTTTGTTTATTTATTCAATTAGAACTTAGGATAAACTATGGGTTATTCATCCAAAGGGGGAAATTAATGGATTATAGGTCAAATTGAAGGTGTTGATGTCAAATTGAAAGGATTTTGATAATGTTGATAAAGATTAGGGTTAATTTTGAGGGTTCCAGAATAGTTTAGTAAATCACGAGGCATCGATGAACTTTGACAATGCGCCCAGATAATGATGATTGAAAATGATTGAAAAGTGCCAATGAACTTTGATGGTGTCATAAGATTGAAATGGGGAAACATCGATGATCTTTGACAATGTTCTCGAAATGATGGTCATAAATAGTATTGACAGTAAGGAACAACACTATTGAATTGAAATTGGTAGATTGATAGTGATAACACTGATGATCTTTGAAAATGTTATCAAATGGTTGATGAAAGGATATGAAGCATCGATGATCTTGGACAATTCTCTTATAATGATGACAAGATTGATTGAATTGAAATAGGGTTTAATTGATTGGTTTTAAATTGGGTTGATTAGCCATCGGTGATCTTGGACAATGCCCCAGAATGGTCTGAAATGAGTTTAGACAATTCTAAAAATGATTAGGAATAGAATAGGAAGGGTTTGAAATGATTTAGGAAGGTTTGGAATGGTTTAGGATCTAATAGGATCAATTTAGGAAGGTTTGGAATGGTTTAGTATCAAATAGGATCGGTTTAGGAAGGTTTGGAATGGTTTAGGATCGAATAGGATCAGTTTAGGAAGGTTTGGAATGGTTTAGGATCGAATAGGATCGGTTTAGGAAGGCTTGGAAATGATTTGGAAAATGATCGATTTGATAGAGAAAGTAGAATTGTTAGTAAATAATTGAACAATTTTAAAATATTCAATCATTGATGAAAGACATAATGCTGCCATACAATAAAGGTCATATGCACCACATAGAGGAATAATTAGGTCACATAACAACATTTTGATTGTAATGCTAAAAATGTTAAAACACATAGACCAACAGGCTCGAACCATTTTTAGGTGTCTACACTTACTTGTAGTTTCAATAACTAAGGTTCACACCTTACAGTGTCACTCTCTACCATTCTAACAAGGAATATTGATTACCTTGGTGTTAACACCCCAAAAATTTAATGGGAGGACCTTTATGAAATAGTGGGGCTTCTTTCCTACATGGTTAATAACCAAGGTTCAAACTTCATGGGTTCACTCTCTACCATGTCAATAATGGATAATACTTACCTTGGTATTAACATAATAAATTTTAAGTATGATTTTGTTTTTTGAAATGGGATATGATGCCTTTACTTTTATCTATTTTTTGTTTTTCATATGGATCCCTAGCTCCTCTATGTCTACTGATGGTGCACCATTTGACATTTTTTCTTTTGATAATAAGGTTTCATCTGTCATGGGTGCACTTCCCATTATTATATTGTTTTCTATAGGTGTGCCTATCTTTTCTACAACCAAAAGTGCTTTTTTTGTTATTGTTGGTGCACATTTTTCTATAGTTGTTGTTGTACCTTGTATGAAAAATTCTAGTCTTGATGGGCGTGACTATGATTTTGAAATGGGTTTTGTAGTGTTCTATGATTCCTCTGCATCTATTGTTGGTGTGCTATTTGGATATTTTTCTTTTTCTACTGGTGTTTTTCCATTATAGAGTGCTTCCATTTTCCATGTACACTATTGTGTTCTTGGAATATGTTTGGTCTATTGTGAGTATTCTTATCTTTGGTGAAACTACAAGTTTTATTGTTGTTATAGATGAAAATTCTGATCCATTGTTGCTCCTTCTGTGTTGACCTTTTCTATTAATAGACATGAATTTTCTCAAGGTGTTGGCTCTGGTACTACTCACCCTCTGATAAATAAATCTTGTCTTCTTTGTGCAAAATCCTCCTTGGTGGTGTTTTTTTTCCAATATGTGGTGAAAAATGAAGAATTCAACCAACATAGGTGTGTAGTGTGGAGTTTCTTCAGTTTTTGGCCTTCTCTTCCTAATCTCCACAAATGGTTCTTGATTCATGGAGGCCTCTTGTGGCAGGTAAGATTGAACTCTTCCCATGTGCTAAATGTTTTTCATTTTCTTCTTTGTCTCCTTTAAGGATAGAAATTTGGTGTTGGGAAAGTTGTGGGATTGGGGGGAGCACTCTCTCTATTAAGCATATTCAACCTCCTATAATCCTCTTACTAAGAGACTAAATATCCATCCTTCTTGTTATGAGGCCATTAGTAACTCTATTGGTCACTTCTTGAAACTTTATGATTCTACTTCATTCAAGGGGCACTTCATATTTTCGCACATTCTAGTGGACATTTACATATATAAGTACCTTTAATGAAAATATGGTTTTGATGGTTTAGGATAGGCCTTGGACTCAACCTCTTTATTATGAGTTTTTTTTACATATTATTGATTCTTCTCTGTCAGTCACTTGGCTATGAATTGTCCTCTCTCATGTTACAAGGACTTTGATATGTGATGGAATAATGCTATTGATGAGATATTAACCATAAATTATTTTGATATTCATTGAGTGACTCCTCCAAGTATGATGATGTGTCTCTTTCTTTTGGTGTGACTTTAACACCCCTTGAATATATTATGGAACATCCCACCTCTCCCTTGCAGATCAACATGCCTTTGGCTTTAAAGCTTCCTTGTTTTTCTTCTCATGCTAATGAAATCATTATGGGGAAATAACCACTTGATGTCCATTATCTTGTACATTTGGATTCTCCTTCTTCATGTGTTGATAGACCCTTGGTGGGAATTTATTCTCATGCTTTCCCTTCTAGCAGTCATTTGGATGAAAATATGACTAGGGTTGTTGTTCATAGGAGGATAAAATTTATTTCTTCTTTCTTCCCAATCTCATGCTTGTGTTGTGTGTGATAGATAAAATCCCTCCTAAATTGGATTTGTCTACATGGGATGTCTTGTTCAACATATTGACTACAACCATTTATTTTTTTCCTTTTTGTTTTGCTTCTTTGTAGTTTATGAAATACTGGGGCTTATTTCATCCAAAATTTTGCTAACCTTTGTGTAGGTTCAAGAACCTTGTTTCTTTCTTGTGTTAATAAAAAATAATACATACCACTGTGGGGGAAACTCCCTAGGTGACCCTTGAACCACTTTGATCACCATCATATGTTTGAAATATTTATTATGAGCATGATATTTCCTAAAGGACCAATGCCATACCATGGAAATGACCTAGATATCCTTATGGGCTACTTTTGTCATAATATACCTATTATACACCAAATTTACACCCGATTAAACTTGCAAGTCTAATGATCTTCTATAACATCGGAATAAATTCTAGGTTGTGGGACCTTTATTAACTGAATTGAGACCTCCAGGTTGTAGGTTGGTTCCTCCTAGATAATCACCTATTTTTCTCTTGAAAATGAAAAGTAAGCTTAGGAGGAAAAGGGATAGAAGGAGAACTGAAGATAAATACAGAATCAAACTTAACCTACTAGGTGATACAACGAAAATACATGAATCACAATATAATGGCCAAGAACTAGCATGAAATTCTTGAATTAAGACAAGTACACCTTCCTAGATAGGCTTGAAAAAAGTGTTTCATAGAGAGGTTTGAAATGAAAAGAGGCTATTCAAGGAAAGAGAAGATTTCACAAACAATAGCATATCCAAGGAGATAGACACAAACTATGACCTTCAAACAAACATCCACCCCAACAAATAGGCACAGGAATGAGACAAAGATAACAAGGGGTGAAATAAATCCTCAATATTAGCCTTATCGAATCATCCACAATAGTACACAAAGATGAAGAAAATAAAGAAAACCTTGGAGTAAATCACAACTTCTTCAATACTCAGCCAGTATCGTATGCTTTAGAAAGAATCCAAAAACACATGAGAACCTGAGGGTAGGAAAAATACCATAGAAAGTCCCGCATAAGCCTTGGAAGACTGAGAATTAAAGAAACATGAAAATTTTGAGGATAGAGAAAATGTCACAAAAAACTTCTTACATAATCTGAACCTATTTACAAAATAACAAAAACAACTTATATATAAGATCCCCCAACACACAGGCTTGGGAGTCAATCCATTCTATCAAATTAGACAACTTAGGGTTAAAATAGATAGTCTTTAAACAATTCAAAAACCCTAAAAAAGTCTTGTCCATCCATCAATGCACTCAAGAAATACATCAGAGGATCAGATATAGTCATGAAGATATCTACCATCATCATAAATTCAAGCAGAGAAGTCAGCTAATCCATCTACTTTATCTATGACCTAGAACACGTCACCACTACCATGGAAATCTGAGAAGAAGATTTGAATATTTTAAGATCAGATCCTAAAGGTCATAGGTGGCATGGAAGTCTATATCAATGACTCAGAATAAGACTTGATTATCCTTTTAAAAGATAGTTGTCGATTCTTTCTTTATCTTTATCTTTTTTTAAAGCTTAGATCTAATCTTGTTTGACCTTTTCCTTTAACCAATTTTTAACCCTGATCATCTGAAATATTTCATCTCTCCAAGTCATTGAAATTTTTTCTTAACAATGGTTATATTAAGAGATTGAGGAAAAACCACAAGATCAAGACATGCATCGACGACCTTCGCTAAAGCTCAATAACTTAGTTGACTTGACCAAAAGATTACAAGATTTGGTGACATTGTAAGATTAAAACCTGAACATAACCTAATCAATGACCTGCGCTGAATCTCTAGATCAAAAGAGCATATTCCATGTCATTCCAAAATTAAGAAATAAAAGGTCGTGCCAAGTCGCTGGATGAAATAGAATATTCCCCCCGGATTGTGAGATTAAGAGATAGACAAGAAGAGGCCAAAGAACACATGGAAAAATAAGAACTTAAGTGGCACGGAAAAGTAACAAAGAATTAGAATGGGCCACCAAAGTACTAGGGTTTAAAAGCCTTGCCTAGGATTTTTAAGACATGAATAAGGGCTATCCCAGACCAAGAAATATGCAAAGAACAAGACAAAGACTAGGAATCATGTCAAAAACATACAAGCTGGGCTCTACCCTTGTGGGAGCCTCATTTTCTCTACTTGTAGCCAAATTTGGACAGGATGGGGAATTTTGGGTAACATTTTTGGCAATATCTGCTGAATGTCAGCCTCTTAGACATATAAAACTAGTGACCTTATGACATTTCATTGGGCAAGGAGTCTGTATAAGAAAAAAAAGAGACATCTAGAAAGTGGGAGGATTGAAACTAGGAGGATGAAACAACAAACTCAAAAAGGAAAAGAGCTATATACAAGAAGAAAGAAAAAACTGTGCACAAGCACTTTGAGGAAAGTAGGAAACTAAAACTAAGAAAACAAAACTAAAAACAACAAAAAATAATTACAAGGTAGGAAAAAACTCAAAACAAGGCTTGAGGTGAAAGCCATTAACAGAAATTGGCAAGATTTCTCCTTCAAGAGTTGAGAGATGAAAATCATTATGCTCTTTGCATTCTGTGATCACAAATGGGCCTCCCCAAAATGAATCAAACTTTTTGTGCCTGCTAGGCCTGGATTTGAATTCATCCCACTTGAGGACTATATCCTTGATATTAAAGCTTCTTGATCTAGCTCTCTTGTCAAAGCTCTTCTTGGTTTTCATTTTCTGAAACTCCATGGTCTACATAGCTTTATCTCTACCTTCTTCCAACCTCATAAGTTGAGTATAGCGTACTTGCAATGGGTCTTCTTCTTCAAAGAGGAAAAGTTGAGTAGCAAGTGTATGCACCCTAAAATGGTTGCCTAGACTTTGGGCCCCATTTATTATTTTATCAATTTATCAAATTTTTGAATCAATGGGCTGGAACATTTTCAATTCAAATCAATTTCCTTGACCAAATTGTAATTAATTCAATTATTTCCTAAGGTTTTATCATTTTTATTTAATTAAAAGATTTAATCTCCCTTTTAATTAAATAAAATTCTTCTTATTTAATTAAAAGATTTAATCTCCCTTTTAATTAAATAAAATTCCTCTTATTTAATTAAAAGATTTAACCTCCCTTTTAATTAAATAAAATTCCTCTTATTTAATTAAATTCAATTTCCCCCATTTAATTAAATAAAATTCTTCTAATTTATTTAGTTGAAAGAAAACCCCTCTTTTAATTAAATAAATAAAAATCCCCACTTAAAGCATTTTATTTGTTGAAAAAGGAAATGAATTAAATTAAAAATTAAATAAAAATCCCTTTTTC
>MU227590.1:1363201-1376205 GCA_018584345.1 Thuja plicata | reverse complement strand
GCCTTCATTTTACATTTTTACACATCCATGACTAGAGAGCTATGGATCGATATTTGAGGCCTCATTCTTGAGAAACCTTGAATGGAATGATTCATAGAAGTGTGACAACATTTATGCACACAGTAAGGTCTAGAGCCAGTAACTCACTTGAGATGAACAACTTAGCCTCTTTTCCATAGACTAGCGTATAAGGAGAGTTCCCAATAATATTTTTTGGAGTGATCTTTTCTAACCATAAGGAAAAATTCAACTTGGAATGCCAATCTCTTTGATTTTGTTGCAAAGTATTTTTAATAATCCTGATCATATTCTTATTAGTAGACTCTGCTAAACCATTTCCCAGGAGGTAATAATGGGAACTAGTATTGAGGCAAATACCATGCCTAGTTTCCCATTCCATGACTCTCAAACCTGTGAAGCAAAGTGCATTGTCTAATATAATAGAGTCTGGAGTCCCAAACCTGTGGATTATGTCATCATAAAATTTCAAGACAACACTCTCATTATCTTCCTCAAATGCGATAGCCTCAGTCCAGCGAGTGAAATAATCAGTTGCAGTGATTATCCACTTGTGGCCTACACTAGATGGGGAGTTAATTAGACCTATGAAGTCAATGTCCCATTTCTCAAAAGGTTGGTCTGTCTTGAATGGCTAGAGGGGTAGAGATGAAAGCCTCTCCTTACCTGCAAACAAAGCACATTTCATGCATTTTCTTACATGATCATGACTGTCCTTAAAGATGGATGGCCAATAATATCCAGCCCTCATGATCTTGAAAGTAGTAGTCCTAGGAGAAAAATGTCCTCGAGAAGGTCCATCATGGAATTCATGTAGGACATTTTCTATTTTCTCTTAATCAATGCATCTGAGGAGAACCCCATTGTGATATTTTCTAAAAGGAACCTCATTGATCAACACAAAAGAGATAGATTGCAATATATAATACCTTCTCTTTGCTGAATCTAAGTTTGCAGGGCACTCACCTATCTTTAAAAAATGGACCATGCTTGACAACCAACCTAATTCCTTGGCATGATCTTCTGTTTAATGCACAACTAAGGATGCATTCACTTGTTCTTGTTCCTTTGGAGCCTCATCTTCTATCAATTTCTCGCAAAGACCCCTTCCTTTGACCAACTTGGTAACTTGAATATCTATATCATACTCCATAACTCTTGTTATCCAATCATCTCTCTTTTCATTCAAGTCCTTGGAAAGTAGGAACTCTTTGACACTCGGATGAGTGACCCTTAAATGTATCTTACTATGGGTTAATAAATGTCTAAAATTTTTAAGTCTCTTTACCACAATAAGTACATGTTTTTCTACAAAAGAGTATCTTTGTTCATACTCTTCCAAACCTTTTCTAAAGAAAACAATAGGTTGCTCCAATCCTTATGGTTTTTTTTGATTCAACATTGCAAAGATAGCATCAGAGCCTCCATAGGAATAAAGAATAAATTCTTTGCTAAAATCAGGATTTAGTAAGGAAGGAGCCTCTGTCAAAGCCTGTTTAATAGCTTGAAAACTATCTTTTCTCTCCTTGCTCCAACTAAAAACTGCATTCTTCTTCAATATGGTTGTGAAAGGCTTCAAGAGATCTGCAATATTTGGCAAGAAACACCTGAAAAAATTAATCCTACCAATGAAGGATTGAAGACTCTTCTTGTGAGGTGGTAGGGGGAGTTCTAGAATGGCTTCAATTGTCTCAGGGTCTATTGTGATACCTTTCTTGGACACAATATATCTGAATAGATTCTCTTAATGGATTGCAAACACACATTTTTTGGATTGAGGGAGATCCAAAATGGCCTACATCTTTCAAATATTTTCCTCAGATGTTTGATGTGGTCTATTGCATGCTTTGAATAGATAGTGATGTCATCAAGGTAGAGAAACACAAACTTGTACATGAGGCTCTTGAAGGCCATATACATATCCTTTTGAAAAGTGGCACCTACATTTGACAAACCAAAAGACATATTTTGATAGGCCATGGTTCCCCATTTGGTTGTAAATGCAGTCTTGAATTGATCATCTTTATTAACCAGGAGTTGATTGTACCCTAAATAACCATCTAGCAATGAGAAGCATTCAGAGCCAGAGGCACACTACAAAATTTGTTCCATGGATGGTAATGGGTGGCGATCTTTCAGGGATGCCCTATTTAGGTCCCTAAAGTTAACACACAACCTCAATTCCCCATTCTTTTTTCTAACAGGAGCCAGATTGGATACCCAACTAGTATGTTTGATGGGATAGATTATACCACTCTCTATTAACTTAAGGACCTCCTTATGCATGAGTGGATCTTGTATGGGATTGACAGGCCTCTTCTTTTTCCTGATTGGTTTGGCATTAGGTTCTAGATTTATGGTATGCTGAGAAAGTGTTGGATCAAAGACTTTGAGTTCTTCATACTACCAAGAAAAGACATCACTAAATTCCTGGAATAATTGAGTGTAAGCTTGCTTTTCTGAATCAATGCTTACCTTTCCAATCTTTAAGCTCTTGCTTGACTCAAGCTCTTGGTCAGTGTAATATTCTTTCTAGACTACCAAGATATTCTTATTCCTTTTGGCTTGGTCATCTTATTGAAGATGGACTCTAAGGTTACAAGTCCCTTGGGAAAATTATTAGATTGTGGTGTACTGCCTAGTCATTATAATTCTGCATCAACCTACCCTGGTTGTTCTTTGAAAATTATCTTCTTCAAACAAGAATCATAGAATATTTTCATCATTTTAAAACACCTACCAATTAACATAATTATTAGGGATGCAAAGCCTGACAATAATATTGACATGCTATTGATCCTTTCCCACTGAAATGTTATGGGGAATGTCAAATTGGGATCCAACAACAACTAACCTATCTGCATTCTGATTTACTTTTCTAGGGATAGAAATGATAATGAAAGCATGGAAATCCTCTATTGCATTCCAAACTCTATGCTTGTAGGATTTAAAAGTATCATTTTTGGCAGCACTTATACCTCTTACTTTTCTGACAACTAGTTCACTGTCACCATATACCTTTAAGGCTCTGATACCTCTCTTTCTTGCCCAGTCCAGTCCATTCACTAAACTTTCATATTCAAAAGTATCACTTATACAAGAAAAGATGAATACAAAAGTTGTATAATATCTCTCTCCTTTTGGAGAGACTATAATTGCACCACTGCCAGTGCCATGTCTGTTTCTAGCACTATCAAATAATAGTTCCCAAATTTAATTTCTCTATTCTTTTGATGCTTCAGTGTTTTCCTTGAAAATATTTGGCACTGTGAGACCATCTTCTTGTATCATGTAATTTCCCAAACCAACATCCCACACGACATTAGCCTGAGCCTCTAAAGTCTTTTTTGATCCCCATTCATCTAGATAGATATCTAGAATGCTCTCTATCTTTGTATTTTTTTTCTTAATGATTGCAAAATCATTACTATCAAGTGCAAGACAACTTGCATTGAAGGAATTAGGAACATAAGGCTCTATATGATGAGTTGATAATGAATTAGACTTGATAGTGACCTTGGTTCCATATCTTGTATGTAAAAGCATATGAGACTAGTCAGAAGAAAGATAGCCTCCTATCTTATCTGTGAAATCTCTTGACAGACATATGGAAAAAAGAGTAGGGAGGTCTATGATGTAGATGTCAAATAGGATAGATAAATTGGGGCTTGCATGAAGGATCAAGCTTGTATCCACACCTACTGTGTTCAGTGATGAACCATCAAGTTGTGTTACCTACTTTTGGAATGGTTCATATTTGAGTCCTAATTGGTCAACTATCTTCTTGGGCATGACTCAACTAGTAGCCCCACTATCTACCATACAATTATGTACTAGAGAATCTCAAATAATTAATGATACATAAAATGGAGGTGGTTTTAAGTTCCTACCTTGAATGACATCTGCATTGGTGTTTCTTCTTGGAATTTTCTTCTCTTGATCAATGTTGACCAACATTGTCTTAGCTACATCATTCATGGGCTATTAAGGGATTTCCTCTTCAGACATTGCCTTCTTCAATATTTTAGGTTTCCCTGGAATGGATAAGGAGTCTCACATGGACATAGTCACATTCAACCTCTTCATATTTTTCATGATATTGAAAGGCAATGTTGTGTGTACTCTTTGACGTGATTTCACCATTGTGGGCTCAACCTCCTTGGGAGATTGAATCTCCTTGAATGTCATGGTGGGAGGCTTCTTTAGTATGGCAGGAAAAGATGGATGTGATGACTCTAGAGATGTAGCAACTTTCCTTCCATCCTCTGCTTTCTTCATATCTTGGACTCTTCTCTTGGACTAAGTATTGGCTACAATTGAAGATTCACCATTTACTCCATTAAAATCTTCCTCTTGCCAATTAAACAGAGAAGTCTCATAATCCTGTGCATCTTTCTATGGTATTGAGACACTAGGAGATGCCTCTGATTGGGTGTATGAGGCATTTTGTGTCGTGAGTACTTGATTTCTCAGCCCATTCGAACATGTAGTCTGATTATGTTGTTGGTTACAAGGATATCACCATTCAATCTCTGAGGCAAGATTATTTTGACTTGGAACCATATCTCTGTCTGGATTTGCAAAGTTGAGAGGTGATGGGTTGTAAGGCTGAAATGGATTTTGATTGTAGTTCTTCCTTTGACCCTGATAATTCTCCTGATATGGTGGTCTATTTTGCTGATATGATTGTCCTTGAGCATGGTAATGCTGATTAGTATTTGGATTTGGTTGTTGAAAGCGTGGCCTAACCTCCTGATTCTACTATTTTATATTGGTTATCTCTTTGCTCATGGTTTGTAACAATATTTTCATTTCTTGTTGACTATTTTGTAATAAGCTATTTCTCACTTGCTGGTCACTTCTCATTTCTTGCAGTTCTTGTCTAAAACATGCTCTTGATTCCTCGTTGATAAAACTATCTTGAGGTGCTATGATAGTAGGTATAGGGGTGAATGAAGGAATATTCAGAGGCATATTAGGTTGAATATTAGGGCAAAGAGGCATGGGTGGCCTTTGGCCTATCTTGCCAGCTTGAATTAGACCATTTTTTTCCCTTAACACCTATATCAAAAGCTTGGGGTAGCGAGGTACCTCCCAAAGACAGGATCATGATAGATATATCACTATTTAGACTTTTTAAATAATATAGAAAAGTATAATCCACTGAGGGCCTTACAAAAATAGGAATCCTATTCCATGTCTTAAAGAATATATTGTTGAAATCTGTCAGATGTTCCTAAGGGGCTCTTTTGGTAGTAGTGAGTTGCTCAACCAGGGACAAATGATCTAACTTCTCTTAGAAATATTTGTTAAGCGAGTCTCTAGGTGCATCCCATGAATCTATGGAGCCAAATCCTAAAGTTCTAAACCACTCCAAGGCCTTACCTTTGAAGGAGTCTGCCAACAACTTGGTGGCTACATCTTCCTCAGTTTCATGGTGTATATTACAGATGGTAGCCACATCTTTGATGTGATCACAAGCTATTGTGTGGCTTTCACCTATGAAATTAGGAAAACTCTTGAGTTCTTCTAGTACCACATCATGATGTTGAGAAAAATTTAATGGACTCCCCTTATTGAAGGGTACAAATGCAAACTGTCTTGCCATTGTAGGGACTATGATTAGTTGAACAACAACTCTGTGAGTTGTATTTGAACGAGGGAGTGGAGTTGAAACCTTTAGCAAATCTTTGTTTAGAGACCTCCCTCTTCTTCTTGAATAAACTATCAAGGTTCTCTCCTTTGAAAAAGGGGGTGTAGAATTTACTCTCCTTGTATAGGATGTCCTTTGAGATGATCTCCCTTTTCTTCTTATTGGAGACAGCTACAAAAACTTAGAAGGCTTTGAACTCCTTGTTTATATCCTTCTCATAAAATTGAATAGGATTGGATCTTCTTGTTCTTAATACAAATGGAGTCACCAAATATTCCTTAAAGATAAACCTCTTTAGGTCTATACTATGTAGTTAGCATATCAGAAACAACATAGCTTAAAAATGAAACTTCTTTTTGGGGTCCCACCGGGTGTGCCATAATTGTTATACACAAAATTTTCACCCTATTAAAATCACAAGTCTAATGATCTGGTATAACATGGGAATCACTTCTAGGTTGTGGGACCTTTCCTAACTAAAGTGAGACCTCCAGGTTCTAGGATGGTTCCTCTTGGATAATCACCTATTTTTGTCTTGAAACTAAAAAGTAAACTTGAGAGGAAAAGGGATAGAAGGAGAATTGAAGGGAAATACTAAAAAGAAAACATAACCTACTAGGTGATACACCAAAAAGACATGAATCAGAATATAATGGCCAAGAACAAGTATGAAATTCATGAATTAGGACAAGTACAACTTCCTAGATAGGATTGCAAAAAGTGTTTCATAGAGAGGTCTGAAATGAAAAGAGGCCATTCAAGGAAAGAGAAGATTTCACAAACAATAGCATATCCAAAGAGATAGACACAGACTATGAATGGAAAAAAAACATCCACTCCAAAAAATAGGCACATGAATGAGAAAAAGATAACAAGGGATGAACAAAATCCACAAGATTATCCTTATCAAAGCATCCACAATAGTACACAAAGATGCAAAAAAGAAAGAAAAACTTGGAATAAACCACAACTTCTTGAATACTTAGCTAGTATATTATGCTTCAACAAGAATCCCAAAACACATGAGAACATGAGGGTAGGAAAAATACCACAGAAAGTCTTGCATAAGTCTTGGAAGACTGAGAATTACAGACACATGAAAAGTTTGAGGACAGATAAGATGTCACAGAAAACTTCTTACATAATCTAAACCTATTTACAAAAGAATAAAAAATAACTTATATACAAGCTCCCCCAACACACAGGCTTGGGAGTCATTCCATCCGATCAGATTAGACAAGTTAGGGTTATAATAGATATTCTTTAAACAATTCAAAAACCCTAAAAAATTATTGTCCATCCATCAATGCACTCGGGAAATATCGCAGAGGATTAGATATATTCATGAAGATATCTCTCATCATCATAAATTTGAGCAAAGAAGTTGGCTGATCCATCCACTTTGTCTATGACCTGGAACACATCACCACTGCCATGAAACTCTGAGAAGCAGATTTGAATATTTGAAAATCAGATCCTAACGGTCATAGGTGGCATGGAAGTCTATATCAACAACTTAGAATAAGACTTGACTCTCCTTTTAAAATATAGCCATCGATTCTTTCTTTATCTTTATCTTATTTTTAAGCTCAGATCTAATCTTGTCTGACCTTTGCCTTTAACTGGTCTTAAACCCTGATCATCTGAAATCCTTCGTATCTCCAAGTCACTAAATAATTTCCTTAAGATTGGTTATATTCATAGATTGAGCAAAAACCGCAAGATCAAGACATGTATCGACAACCTGCACTGAATCTCAAGAGCTTCATTGACTTGACCAAAACATTGCGAGATCTGGAAACAACTATAAGATCAAAACCTAAACAGAACCTGACCAATGACCTATGCTGAATCTCTAGATCAAAAGAGAATATTCCATGTCATTCATAGATTAAGAGATAAAAGGCCGAGCCAAGTCGTTGGATGAAATAGAATATTCCCTCCCGATTGCAAGATTAAGAGATAGACAAGAAGAGGCCAAAGCACACATGAAAAAATAAGAAATTAAGTGGCATAGAAAAGTAACAAAGAATTAGAATGGGAAACCAAAGAAATAGGGTTTAATATCGTTCCCTAGGATTTTTAAGACTTGAATAAGGGCTAAAACTAGACCAAGAAACATGCAAAGAACAAGCTAAAGACAAGGAATCATGAAAAAAACATAGAAGCTGGGCTCTACCCTTGTGAGAGCCTCATTTTATCCACTTGTAGCCAAATTTGGACAGGATGAGGAAATTTGGGTAATAATACCATGTTTCTACTTGTTCCTAATCTAACTCTTAGTTCAAGTATATTCCCATTGCATCATTATAGGGTGGAAGCATGGTCCTTTGAGTCTCCCATCTAGTGAGATCTACATCTAGCATATTTTCCTTGACCCTAACAGTGTACAAGTATAATCAAAATTTCCAATGATCTACATTCAATTAATACCTCTCACCATGTGTTATATCCCTCACCACTTCCATGACATCCGATTTTTTTTGTAGTTGGCACAATTTGTGGCTACCACTCTTGGTTGATATGATTAAATAATAGAGAAAAAATTTAGAATTTTCTTTTAGAATTCAAAGGAATTCATAGGAAAATAAGTTTTTATAAGAAGGTGTTTGTTGATGGAGATTACCACATGTTCATCCACCTTAAGTTGCAATGAAAATCAAAATAAAATTCATGTGTTTCTAAAGGCCAACCCTTAGTCCCTTGGTGTACTCATTTGTTTATTTATAAATTGTAAAATAAATCATATTTTATGAGGCCAACTCCCCTCAATGTGGTGCTCCCTTTTTTTAAAATTTTAATTTGAAAATAAAAATAATAAATTTCATATAGGTGGAGAACTCTTTTGAGTGCCCAAAGTAACGTGAAGAGATGCATTTAAAATGAAGGGTTACATTTGTTGGAGAGGAAACATTGATCATGGAATTTCCATTTCTTTGGGAAGGTATTTGTTGTGGTTGCAAAGAATTTTTAAAGGGGTACAAAATTATTGAACATATTTAGGATTAAGATCATATTTAAGGAAATATCTATCAATCTTGAGAAGTTTTATAAGAAGATAGAAAATAGTTCTTTGAGAAATATTATAGTAGATTGTTGAGGCATATTTTTAGGTACATTGTTTTAGAGACATTATTGAGCAGATCTAAGAGGAAACTATTTCATATTTGAGTATACCATTTTATTGTTTCTTTTAGTATACTTGAGGGAGTTTTGAGAATGAATCACAGTCAATCTAAAGATGAACTTATAACATATATTTTGAGTTAATTTCCAAGATATATATGAGAATATTTGAGAAGGTGAAATATGTAAGGAAATTAAGGTAATAGAAAAAATTCTTACACTAACCTAGAGACGAGGTTATGTAAAAAAAATCTCAGATATTTACAATAGTTATAGAAACTTTACATAAATAACATGCATATCACAACACAATGATTTACATGGGAAAACCCCTTTTGGGTGAAAAACCCGTCACTCCAAAAGCCACCCAATACATTATTCAAAAATCAAAAACATATTACAATATACTTTTAGAGAAAAATTCTCACATGAGTGTCACTAACTAGAGATATGAAGGTAAATCAATAAATATAAGACTCTTATACACATCCTCCATCTCAGGCCTAATATATAGAAGATAAAATACATGAAGCTGTCAAATGGTATTACAAAACCATGGGCTAAAAACTACCCAATAAGTAGAACCCATCTTATCTCCAACCTAATATGTGTTATGATGTTTCAAAATACATGCCAATATGTGTAACTTCCTTTTAAAGATCATTTATGTTTCCAACACATATATTTCTTATTTTAGGAAACCCAACTTCCAGAAGCCATGACTTTTGAGCCAAGTGTCTGATTAACAAACTGTTTGAAGTGCCAGAAATCTCATGATGTACTCTTTCAAGCTATAAATCACTATGCTAGTTATGGAAACTTTTAGAATATTTAAGATCCTCTAAGCCCTTCAAAATTGACTTCATAAAATTAATTTAACAACTTCAAAAATGAAAAATTTAATATATTCCAATCTAGACATGAGCTTGCAAGTAAAAATTACCATCATGCTTATCTAGCCCATCTAAAGATTTGGGGAAAGTTTAGGAAAAAATAGTTCTTTAATGTAAAATTACTATACATAGTAACATTATGTAAAATTATGAGACATGTCATTCATGTCTATTATGGTGCCAATGGTTAATCCTTCTCAAGCTGAGTATTTGAATTCAAACTCTTATGTCCCTACAAAAACAACTACTTTGTCGTGCCCTATGGGTGGTTTTCCTTATTCTATGATTTTTGATAGAGTTTCTACGCTTGTTTCTGCTACGTTGTGGGAGGGATGCCCTAAACCCTCTTCCTCATCTTTTCCCATGTTATATCCACACCTAGTTATTGGTGGTTTGGGGGTTTCTACTATTGTTGGGGGAGGGATTTAACACCCCACCTAAAGCCTCTTGTAGGTGTACACAATTTTTTCTTTTGTTGCCAAATCTACTGTTGGTATTCCTTCAAGAGAGAAATATTGACCTCTTTCCTGTGCCAAGACATCTCCTATGGTGGTGTGTGGCAAGGATGTCGTGGAGAATTTGTATTTCTTCCAATTTTGTGGGCTAGTCTATAGACTTAATGGTTTTTGGCCTTCTCTTCCAGATCAACATCTCTGGGTGTCAGATTCTTGGAAATCCTATTTATCTAGTAATATTGAGCTTTCCCCTTGTGCAAAGGGACTTTTTTATTTTTATTTTTACTTCTTCTAAAGGATATATTTAGTGTTGAGAAATTTGTGGGTTGGGGGAGCCACTCACTCTCATCCAAACTCTGGATAGTCTCCTTTAACCCTTTTACTAAACCACTCAGTATGCGTCCAATATGGTTTCATCTCCCTAATATTCCCTTTCATTTATGGGAGAAATATTTCTTTGAGGGCATTGGAAACTATATTGGCCACTTTTTAAAGGTGGATGTGGCTAAGACATCTGTGGGCCTCTCTACCTTTTCTTGCATTCTAGTGGATATTGACTTATCGACACCCCTTTCAAAAGATGTGCTTCTCATGGTTGGTGAAATTCTTTGGATTCAATCATTGGATTTTGAAGGTACCCCTTTTTGATATTGATGGTGCTTCTCTACCAGTCACCTGGCTACAAATTACTCTCCCTCATGCCATAAAGGTGCTACCATGTGGTGGAAGAATGCAAATGATAATTATTTGATTATTTTGGCCTTTGATTCTTCCTATGATGACTCCTCACAAATTTTTGATGCTTCCCCCTATGGTGACACTCCTAATATTTTTTGCCTCCTTAGAGAAGGTGGACCCAACTCCACCTCTTGTTCGTATCCCCCTCCTCTGGCTTCATGGAACCTCCTCTGCCAGATGCTCCTAATCTACTCCACTCTTTGATTGAAGATGCATATCATTTCCAACACTTTTCTCCTGGTTTTGATTCTCCTTCAAAGAGGATTCCACCACCTCCCTCTAATGGTGGGGACCCTTTTAAAAGTATCACCTAGATAGTTATCCATAGGAGAATGAAAATTATCCTTGTAGTCCCTCATTCTCCTCCACATGATACAAGTAAGTTATTTCCCCACTCTTGAAGTGGGTTACTATTTATGTTACCAGTGTGTTGTTAATGTTCTATTCTAGACCTTGTTGTAACTAGTCATTTTGGTCCATTTTTACATCTTATAGCTATTGTAAGGGACAACACCTTTTTTTTTTGTTTCATATTCTTTTGGTACAAACTTTGTTCCATTGTATATTGGGACGACATCCATGTTTTTTTTCTTTTAATATCAAAAACATTATGTAATTGCAAAATTTTGACATCATTTTCTTAACATTCTCCACTTGTCGAACACCTTACAAGAGAGAAGGAAATATCTATATGATAATTTAATTTTTAGGAGCCATGAGGCCCATACATTTGAAAAACCATCTGAAATTCTCTATGCTCACAACCTTAGTTAATGAATCTGTAACATTAATCAAAGTCTCTACCTTAACCAACTTTACATTTCCATCATCGACCATACCTCTAACAAAATGATATTGAACATCAATGTGCTTGGTCTTGGCATGAAAAATTGGTGCAAAAGATCCACCAAATAAAGTAAACAAATAAGAAGTGGTGTATTCTTTTCTATTCATATCACCTGTCCAAACTAAATCTTCATAGCCATGAATATCAAGGGGAAATTTCATCTCCTATCAAATTACCATGATAACACAAAAAATACTTTGAGACACCCTTCAAATATATGAAGACTCTTTTAACTACATTCTAAGGAAATTTACTAGGATTGGACATATATCTTGAATGAAGTCCCACTACAAGGGTAAGGTCTAGTCTAGTATAGACCATAACATACATCAAACCTTTGATTACAATTTGATAAGGTACTATGCTCATGTCTTTCATCTATTATGGGGATGTAAGAAAATATGAAATAGATAAATTTGTTCCAACTATAAAAGGAACACATAATGTCTAGAATCCAATATTTTAAGCCTCTATAAAAATAAGTCTACATACTTACTTTGGCCTATCTATAGCTTTTGTTTCACTCGATCTCTTCTAATATCTATCCCAAGAATGTCTTTTTCTACACTAAGATCTTTTATTTCAAATCTAACATAAAATTGAGGCTTAAGTTCTACAATTATACCTTTCCCTTTACCAATGAATTAAATATCATCAACATATAATGCAATGTACAAGAAATTACCATAATCAAATTTATAATAAACATAATGATCTGATTTAGAATGCCCAAATCCTAAATTCAACACACATGTATCAAATTTTGGGTACCATGTCCTATGACTCTACTTGAGGCGATACACAAATTTCTGCAATTTACAAAACAAATTGCTTTTACCTTTTACTAAACAATGCTTTGGTGATGCCAACAAAATATAATCCAGAAGATTTGCACTATAAATATCCTCATCAAAATTACAATGAAGGAAAACAAATTTCATATCCATTTTCTCAACCTTTAAATCATAAGAAACAACAATAGAAAGCAAATATGTAACAATTTCCATTTTTACAACAAGACACAATATCTCACCATAATCAACACCCTCAACCTAAGAGTAGCCTTTCATAACCAATATTGCTTTTTACTTCTTAATGCATCCATCTAACCAATATTTTTCTTGAAAAACCATTTCAAACAACATGTTTTCATCCTTTAGGGAAAGGTACATGATCCCATGTATTATTTCTTTTTAAAGTTCTTTTTTTTCATCCTTAGAAAATTTCTAGGATTATGCATCATTCATACCTAATGCATCTTTAATATATATATA
>MU227590.1:1337125-1354797 GCA_018584345.1 Thuja plicata | reverse complement strand
TATACTAGTTCTTGAATTCTTTCATCTTATCAATCTTGCATTTTGCATTGGGATCCATTGTATTTTGTGTGTTTGAGAGAGCACACCTACATCCTATCAAGAAGAGCAAATCAAAATGAGTAAAATAGGGTGCATGGTTACTTATTTTTAGCTTAATCTGATGTTATGTTGAGTTCTTTGCTGCTTGCTTGCTTTTTCATGTGATTTTGAATTGATGTGCTAACCCACTAATGTTTTCATGTTTGAGCTTGCTCCCAACAGATTGAAGAATTCCTCATACTACATTCTAGCACCCCCAGTGGGACCCACATCCCTAAACACCTTCTAATTTATTGTCTATTTATTTCAAATTTGGCCCAGAATGCGGATCAGCGTCTGTGTTTCATGCAGAGGCGTCTACGCAAACGCCGATTCTCACTAAACTATCGTTCAACGTCTACGCTAAACTAGCGTCTGCGACTTGAACTGTCGTTTATGCTTGGCATTGTTAATTTCAGATTTTCCAAACTCTACTTTTCAGTTTTTGAGATTCACTGTGTTTTTCACAGCTTTTAATGTTTTAGCATTCTATTTTTTTATCAGAGATCCATTTTCACAAGGTGTCGTAATGCTAAAAATTCATTAAAAATGAAAAAATCTTGCATGTTTCTTAAAAACACACTAGCTTTTTAATATTTGGAAAATCTAAAATGGCTAAATTTGATCTGATTCAAGACTAGAAAGAAGAAAAGTAACCTTATTTGCTATCTTTTTGTGTTTGCAGGTACATCGGTGGCCTCGTAAATGCTAGTTCATGAACCAGCGTCTGTGATTCACAAACTGGCATCTACGCTTAATCGGCGTCTGCACTCTATAAACTGGCATCTCCAACTGGTATAACATCTTTCTGGTTTTTCTATGTTTTTAGCCTATTTTCTGCTTACTGTCATTTTTAGGCAAAAACCAGAATTGGCATCTACGCCCTGAATTAGCGTCTGCACTCTATCTAAGTTGGATTTATCATGTACTAACAATTGTTAAGTGGTTCTTGTGCTAATAACGCTTGTCAAAGATCAATATTCATAGACTACTAACTAATTGTTTTGCAGCACCCCTTGTCAAAGACACAAACTCAAAACTACTCACATTTGTCTTACAGGTTGCCTCAAATCTACATCGACCAAATGATCATGTTTGTGTTAATATTTTTTTATGCACCTAGAATAATTAGTTATATTTTCTTGTCTAATCCTAAGTGAGTGTTAGGGGATTATGATCTCTTCCCTTTTGGGAAGATAAAAAACCTAGACACACTTACTTAGTGTTAAACAATCAAATCTTTTGGAAAGAACAAAGCATGTCTTGTGTGCTTGTGGAGAAAATGATACTGGATAGGAGAGTATGTTCTTTTCCCCTTGTGGGAAAATAAAAAATCTAGACTCCTTTTTTTCGCCAATCCAAGTTACTATGAATCCTTTAGATGGGCCTACCAGTTGAGGAAAAAATCTCCTGGGAATGACCCATGTGAGAACGAGGTGTAAGCCACACCACTCTAACTCACGTTAATCAAATTTACTCTTTGGGGTTAAAGCCTCGGGATTCGATTGGCATTTGAGCTTATACTCAGCTCTCGTCTAACTTAAGTGTGGCCTCGCGGTCACAATCATGTTTACATGACCACTTTTGTCAAGACAATCTATGTGGCTATACGCCTGAATCATTCTTGCACGGACATAGAGGATAAAATGGAACGGAGAACCATACTAAACACTCTAGGCTTACAAGCTACCCGGAACACCCCCAGAAGGTGATAATTCTTGTGCAAGGAAGATAGTAACTTATCCAAGATCACTCATACATTCGTGCCACCCTGAGAATTTGGAACTAGATAATATGACATCATGATTGGAGCCATTGTGTGCATGGTGACAACCATATTGTGATTAGCTCTTGTGTGTTCCTAAGCTTACGAGAAAGTATTTTCATGCTATGCCAATTCCTTAGGTAGATTTTGTGCTTGAAGTGCTTGAAGAACATTGACAGATCCAAAACACAGACAAAATATCCAACATTCAAATTTGTCACATGCTTGTATCCTTCAAGGTTTCTTTGTCCCTTATTGGATTGTTTTCAGACACATGCTTGTTATTTTTCGGTTTGATTATGTTGAAATTGGTTCTTGCCATGGAACAAATCTATTGAGAAATCAGAACAAGATCAAGCTTTTGCCAGATTATCAAGACAACATCCTTTTGCCAAAATTTGGTCTTTCATGAGATATGTCCTAAAAACCTCCAACTATTCATCCAAGATTAGATATACTTATAGGACATGACCAATTCCAAGAAGCATAAGAAGGTGAAAACTCTGTTACCACCCATGCAAAGAGAACAAAAAAACACAACCCAAGAGGTTACCAAGTACCAACACATTATCGATTCCGTCAAGCAAGAAATCCATAAACAAGAACAATTTGAAAAAGTGATTTACAACAACAAGGTTGCTCATTTCATGGGAAAATATCATCTAAAATCTTCTTTTGTTGGAGTTGAACAATATGACTAGTTGGTTTACCACAACAAAAACAAGTTCCTCCTCTTCTTAAGCTCACTTAGCTTGCATTTTAGGACCTCACTTAGGTTGTCGTCTTTAGGAACACATCACATACCCATCCTAACATGATCTTGCATTAATCAAATCAATCCTAATTAGCCTAGCATCATTCTAATCCTCATCCAGAGCATCCTTGATCGCACCCCTCACTTGGTATTGCATACCCTTTTGAGTTGCTAAAAACCTACATCTTAATCAAACCCCATCCTTGAATGTCCTTAAACTAAGCATTGTTTTAGGATAATCCCCTTTTGTCTTTTTGCAACCTCATCACCTTGATAAAAAGGTTGGTTTGCATTAGCAAAGAATCTCATCCGCCGAAGACCACAAGTCTGTCTTAGGTAGACAATCATATCCACTTGATCCTACACTAGGGAAATCAACCCTTGATCCTTGCATACATCAAGTTGTCCTTAATCCGTAGAAGCACATCCATCATCTTAAGCACATCCTAATCCTAGTATCATCATCCTTAGTTTCCTAGGTGCATCCTTGCATACATCTTGCATCTCATATTCCTTTAGGATAGTCATTTCATGCCACCCATCACATGAGCCACTAAGAAGAGGAAGAACATGGATCCTAATCTTGCCGCTAGCTTATCTAATCCTACAACTGACAATACCAATGTCATGGTTACATATGTGCCTCAGCCCAATGATCAAATTGAACATATCTGGGTAGACACTAATGAAACTCCCACTCTAAGTACCGTGGAAACATTTATCAACCATCCAGTGCTTATCCACATGGTAAACACCGTGAGTGGACGTAACAACAACCAGGTACTCTTGGACATCCAACAACAAGGACTTCAACTTCCACCTTGGATTATACCCACACTTGTCACATGACCTATGGAACTTCTAGGTGGACATCCTTATCCCACTAGAAATGAAGTTTTTGATCCGCTTCAATGAGCCCTACAAGTGGGAACTCTTCTCGTGCAAGTAGTTCATCCCTCCATTCCACCTTCCATCATGCACACAACACCCTCACCTACCTCGGGAGCCCTACCTCTTGATGCCACATCAGCAGCGCAAACAATACCCCTATCACTATGCAAGCACCTCCGCAAGCCATAGTGGCTCCTCTTTTGCAAGCAATCCCAACATTCATTGCAAACTTTCCACCACCACCAGTTAGCACACAACAAACCACCATTCCACCTATTCCCACTCAGCCCAGTCAAAGTGCAATGAGTAGTTCACAGCATCAAAGCACCCAAGTCTCTATGTCTATTCCTCCTTTCTTCACCACAAGAATGCCACCTACCAATGCCTATAACCAACCCTTATTTCCACAAGGGTCCACTTTTCCCGCTCCACCAACAACACAATCACAATGAATGCCAGCAGTTCTACTTCAAACATTGTTCAACCCAAATCCCCCCATACTGCAACCATCCACAAATCCCTTCACCGTACCCCAAATTCCCATCCAACCTATCCAACAACAATAAAAACCTATCCAACAGCAACAACAATAGAAACCTATCCAACAAAAACAACAACAACAACCTATCAAACACCAACAACAACAACAACAAACTATCCAACAACAACAACAATCTATCCAACAACAACAACAACAACCTATTCAACAGTAGAAAATCACCAATCCATTCACATCTCAAGTGCAACAGCAACCAATCAACCCCTTCACCGCTGCACAACCCACTATCCAAACTACACAGTAGCCGCAACCACAAACACAAGGGAAAATCCCCTCATGGCACAACTACAACAACAGTTTGCTAATCCTTTTATCCAACCCATGCAACAATAGCAAACTCATTCCACCAATTACATAGCCATGCCATCTTCTGCTACATTGTAATCTATTCCCCCTCCACAACAAGTTATCACTAGGGGCATTCCACCACAAAACACTTATCCTCCGTCGTTTATAGGTGCGCAACAGGTTCATCCCACCTATCCAATGCCGCAACAAATACAAGCATATTTCCAACAGTTGCAACAATCTTATCAAGTGCCGCTACCTCCTCCATTGCAATATTCCCCTCAACCACAGCTTCCACCACAACAACCCATATACGTTGACCAACAACCATCATACCAAACACCACAATATCCCCTACAAAATCCTACATATTCGCCATTTGATCCATATCAGGTTCAAGGAAATCCTGCAATCACGATAAAAAATCCTCCCCCGTAAATCAATCATGAATGGGAAGAAATGAAGAATGCTCTCAAGGAGCTAAAGCCTGGGACAGAGGAAAAAAATTTAAGTTTGAGGAAGTGTGTCCTTATCTATTTGACCAATCCATCACTGCTATACCCTTCCCCAAGCACTTTGAAACCCCAAAATTTGATAAATATTAGGGGAAGGGTGATCTTGTGAGTCACGTGAAAGAATTCTACATGGCCTTTCAAGAGGTGGCCTATAGAGATAACTTCCTCATGAGACTATTTCCCAAAAGATTAGGAGGCACCGCTCTTGAATGGTTCTACAAAATCCCTTATGGCACAGTCTCTACTTTCACAGAATTATCTGAAAAGTTTGTGGCCCAATACACACATAATGTTGAAAATAAACTCTCACTCCTTGACTTATGCAATTCCAAACAAAAGGGAGGAGAAAGCCTGGCCGATTATCTTCAGTGCTAGCAAGGGCTTACTATAAGGTTGTCTTACCAACCCCTAGAACAACATCTTATCAAAATCTTATTTAACAACCCTCATCCTAAGCTTGACTATCACATGTGCATGAACTGTATACAAACTTATCACGGTATCAGAATCAAGGGTATGGACCTTGAATGAGGTCTCATAGAAGAAGGTACCATTAAGTACTACAAAGAATCCTAGCCTGATAAACATAACAATGATTGATTATGATACTGGAACAAGAACAAAAATGTGGTAATAGATGGAGCCACTAACACCAAACACGTTCAAGTTGTGGTAGCTAGTCCTAATGCACCTACCCAGACTTATCAGCAAGCACCATCAATGTATCATCAACCTCCTCCCATGTATCAACAGTCCAATCCTATGTATTCCCAACCAACATATCAGCAAAACATGTGCCCTTAAGGTGCGCCTATCTATCCTCCTCCAGGGACATAATATCAACACAACTACCAAGGTCCTATGAATCCGACAAATGCTATCTCAGTCCCGCATGGACAACAAAGACCTCACACTTTGAATGCACCACAATGCATGTTTACCCCTATGGGTGAACCTATAGACGTCATCTTTTGCAAGCTGGTCCAAGCTAACCAAGTTGTGTATCCCAAAACATAGCCATTTGATGACTCAACACCTAAGCCTGCCTGGTATAAAGACAACAAGTACTGTGAATACCATCATGTTAAGGGACACACCTCTCTCAAATGCATGAAGCTAAAACACTATATCTAGGATCTCATTGATTGCAAGGAGATCAAAGTGGATTCTCCTGCCGAATCATCACCAAACACAGGCCTTAAAATTTATCAAAACGCATTCCCTAAACACACTTTTGGTACAGGCTAAGGCAATCCTACTCAGTCCTATGATCAAGGAAAGGGTAAACAAGCAGAAAATGCTGATAGAAAATATTATACCAATGCATATATCAACTATGATAATCTTATCGGCTGCATATACCAAGTCCATTCCTCCGTCAATGTCATCCATGTCAAGGGTGCTGATAACCAATGCACAATCACCACTTGTAGAGGTAGGATAACAGTCGCAGGTGCTAGTCCTGCCCCATTTGTTGGGACCCAGTACAACATTTTGGAACACCTAGGGAATAATCCAACCCAAATTTCCATCCTGGATCTTCTTCGCACATCACCCACTTATCAAGATATCCTCAATAAAGCCTTGCAAGAATCTCGTGTTCCTAGTGACATCAACCTCATTGAATTCCAAAACCTTGTCGGACACCTATCTACATCTTGTGGGGTTTCCTTTAGACCAACAGACGTACCCTCCAAAGAAACCGATCATATTCTCCCTCTCTATATCACTGTCATGGTTAAAGATTTTTCCATCAAATGGGTCATGATAGATAATGGATCGGCCCTAAATCTGTGCACTCTAAAATTCATAAAATAGTTGGGTTGCACTAAGGCTGATATAACAAATGATGTCATCACAATAAAATTATATGACAATCTAGAGTGTACTTCTGAAGGAATCATATCATTGCCCATTCAAGTAGGCCCAGTTATCCAGGATACATTATGTCATGTTGTTGATCTTGACCTTCCCTTCAACATCCTCCTCAGACGCCCATGGATTCATTCTATGCAAGCCATCCCATCCACCTACCATCAGTGCATCAAATTCCCATATAAAGGCATTGAGATCACCATCCGTGCAGATCCCAATCCCTTCGCATACTGCAATGCATTGGAAACATCCTTTCCACATTCCAATCACTGTCCTAGGATTGATATTGGCACCTCTGTCACCAGCTCATCTCTAACCCATTCAGACCCAGAAACAATCCTCTCCTCCACCTTGTCCATGGTCAAGATCAACAACAAAGGTTGTGGTGAGTACACTTTATGTGATGCCTTCACAGTTGGAGCACTACCAATTGATCCTCACACTCAAGGCCACCAACCTAATCTAAGAAAAATAGAATCAGAGACAACCAAGGCACTACAATTTGGTTCTACCACTTTTATATCAAAAGGTACTTTGACTGGCCAGGAAATGGCACCAAACATCAACCAATGGCTATATAAAGATCCACCACCCAAGGACACAAGTTGCCTTAATTACTTCATAGATAAGTACCCCACAACGCACAAACTAGTGACAAAAAAATGGAATTACCAAGGAGGTGGCCTTGGTTATGAAGAGTAAGGAATGAAAGATCTTATTGTACCTACCTGACTAGAAAAGCACCTAGGCCTTGGTATGGGCTCTGACATGAATGGGGGCACCAATGAGTTCATTGACTATTCCTCTTGTCCATCCCTGGGCAAAATCATTGACATTGAAGATATCCTAGAAGAGAAAGTTGTGAGAGCTTATGATGATGTTTTCGATGATGAAACCTTCCTGGGTAATGCTGTCCTACAACAAATTTCCATCCTCTTCTTTGACCTTCCCCCCTGCTATCCTAAACTCATAGACTGGGACCAACCAAGTATCATACATGTTGACAAGTTCCAAAGTGAGGACGCGCTCCTAAGCTTTATGGGAGCAATCGAGCAAAGCAGTAACTGGGGGAAAGACTCAGCATATGTCTACAAACTGGACCCAAAGGCATACTTTGTGGAAGAGGAGAACTTTAGCCACAAAAATGACACAGAAAACAAAAATAAAAAAGAGAAAAATCAATCCCCTAGCGATAACCCCTCTAGGGCGCTATCTGATCATAAAAAAGTAAAAACAAAGGGTGTATCCCCTGGTGAAAACCTCTTTGAGGCGCTAGAGGATGAAGATTCTCCTCTTCCTCTTATCCAAGATTACAGGCCTAAATAGTCATCAATTCTCATTGAAGAAGCAAAACCTGGCAACCTGGGCACCAAAGAAAATCCCGCCATCACATACATAGCAGCATCTCTGACTAAAGCAGAAGAAAGTGATCTTGTCACTTTATTAAAAGAATCCATCAATAAGTTTGCATGGTCTTACTCCCACATGCCAGGGTTAGATCCCAACTTGGTGGTTCACCATTTAGTAGTGGACCCGAACATCAAACCTGTCAAGAAAAAGCTCAGAAAGATGCACCCTAAAGTGGCACTACTTGTCAAAGCGGAGCTAGAAAAATTACTCCACGCCAAGATCATCCGCCCCATTGACTATTCTAACAGGATCTCTAATATGGTGCCCATCTCTAAGCCTGATAAATCAATTAGGATATGTACAGATTTCAGAGATCTCAATAAGGCATGTCCCAAGGATGATTTCCCCTTGCCAAACATAGACATGATTGTGGATCTCACAGTAGGACATGAGATATTGTTACTCATGGATGACTTTTATAGATATAATCAGATCCACATTGTAGAAGAAGATCAACATAAGACAACATTCACAACCCCTTGGGGAACCTTTTGCTATAACATGATGCCTTTTGACTTGAAGAACGCTGGGGAAACCTATCAAAGAGCCATGACTGTCATTTATCATGACATGATTCACAAGATCCTTGAAGACTATGTGGATGATATCTTGGCAAAATCAATAAAAAGGGAAGATCATCTAGATGTTCTGGAATGCGTCTTTGATAGGATTGGACACTACTGCTTAATGCTCAACCCTAAGAAATGTGACTTTGGAGTCACATTAGGGAAACTCCTAGGGTTTATTGTATCTATATGAGGCATTGAAATCGATCCAAAGAAAGTACAAGCTATCATAGAGATGCCTCTACCAAAAACACTTTGACATCTATGTAGCCTCCAAGGAAAGTTATAATCTGTGTGCCGTTTCATTTCTCAACTAGTAGACAAGTGCCAACCATTCACTCATCTCCTATGAAAAGATAACACATTCAAGTGGGATCCTCAGTGTCAGAAGAGTTTTGACAAAATCAAAGAATACTTGGCTAATCCACCCATCTTGGTACCACCTGTACCTAGTCGACCACTTATCCTATACATTTCTGTTACTGCTACAACACTGGGGGCACTCCTTGCTCAATTAAATGACGAAGGCAAAGAAAGAGCTATTTATTATATCAGTCAAACCTTAGTGGGTTATGAGCTCAACTACTCTCCTATGGAAAAAGCATGTTTGGTAGTGGTGTTCGCCACTCAAAAACTTCACCACTACATGCTTAGTCACACAAACAAGCTCATTCAATGGTGGATCCTCTCAAGTACCCACTCTCTAGGACTACACTTACAGTTCAAATGGAAAAATGGGTTATGTTGCTAAGTGAATTTGATATTCAGTATGTCGACAGAAAAGCCATTAAAGGGCAAGTCATTGCCGATCAACTAGCCAAAGCACCATTGGTAGATGCATATCCTTTGGTCACATAATTTACAGATGAGCATTTGTACATAATAGAAGAACAACCAACATGGAAACTCTACTTTGATTGTTCCTACACAGCTCATGGCGCAGGGGCATGAATACTTTTTGTCACACCTCAAGGTGACTACATTCCCATGTCATTCAAATTGGGATTTCCCTACACAAACAACATTGAAAAATATGAAGCACTAGTTGCAGGACTTTGCATGGCCATAGAGTGGAACATCATAGATATCCAGGTCTTTGGTAACTCCCAACTCATTATCAAACAAGTCTTGGATGAGTACCAAACCAAAGATGACAAATTTATGCCATATAAGCAGATGGTTGACAAGCTGAAAGAACACTTCCTCCACTTATAGATAACACAGGTACCATGCTTGCAGAACAAAACTACTTATGCAATGGCCACAATTGGCTCCCTTCTCAAGATTCTCCATGAGTCTACGCAATACGAATTCTTAGTTGAGAAACTACATGCTCCCGCTTATGAGAATGATGAATCAAATCGCGTATGTGTCTTGGTTTTCTCCAGTCCCCATGGTACCATGATATCCAAGCTTACCTACAAAATGGTATCATATCTCCTCATCTCACTACAAACCAACACCAAAAATTTATCCACAGAGCATCCCGTTACACCCTCATAGCCAACACCCTTTATCATCAAGGTTATCACAATGTTCTCTCTAGATGTCTAGATGAAAATGAAGCCACCCAGGCTTTACAAGAGGTACATGCTGGAATCTGTGGTGCCCACATGAGTGGCATGGTCCTAGCCAAGCAACTTCTATGTATAGGTACTATTGGCCTACAATAGAACATGATGCTTGTGAGTTCATCAAAAAGTTCCTACCTTGTCAACAACATGCTAATTTGATCCATGCTCCTGCTCAGGACCTCAGACCTATTGCACCTCCTTGGCCCTTCTCTTGTTGGGGTTTTGACCTCATTGGTAAGATTACTCCCCTCTCCTCTGAAGGCCACAAGTACATAATCATAGCTACAGAGTACTTTACAAAGTGGGTCAAAGCAATTCCACTCACACTCACTACTGGTGTCTAGATATCCAAATTCATCCTCTATCACATCGTTTTCCACTTTGGCATACCCACCACCATCTTCACAGATCATGGTACACCATTTGAAAATCAACACATTAGTTATCTCTGTTCTCGCCTCCATATCCATCACTATTTCTCTAGTCCCTATTTCCCGCAAGGTAACGGCCAAGCTGAGGCAACTAATAAAACCATCCTCAAAATCCTCAAGAAAGTTGTCAATGATACTGGTTACAACTGGCATCTCCAGATCAACCTTTCCCTCTAGGAATATCGCACTTCCTACCATACTCCTACTGGCACTACTCCCTACTCCCTAGTCTACTATGCTGAAGCAGTCTTGCCAATTGAGGTTGAACTACCCTCCCTCTGAGTATCACTAAGAGGCCTGATTGATGATGAAGATTACCGGGTAGCACGACTCACACAGCTGGATCTCCTAGATGAAAAGCATCAGCAACCTTATGATCACTTAATTGTTTACCAGAATAGACTCAAGAAAAACTATAACAAGAAGGTCCACCCATGCCAGTTCTAGGTAGGGGACCTTGTGCTAAAAGAAAATTAGAAAGTGGGAACTGATCGAGAAAAGAAAGGCAAGTTTGAAGTTACCTGGCAAGGCCCATATGTTGTCACTGCATGCTTCGGTTCTGGGGCATATAAAATCTCCACTCCTGAAGGAGAACCATTGAATGATCCTATCAACATCATTCATCTTAGGCACTTCTATGCCTAACGGCTAGTAGTTCATTCCAGTTATCTGAGAAAATCCATAAAAAAAGTGTAAAAAGTCCTGAAGAAAGCACAAAAAACAATGAAAAATAGTCTTGAAAAAATCTCTAAAAAGAAGAAAAATGAAGCTAAAAAAATGATTTTCCCAGTGAAAACCTGGTAAATAGGCACTTGGGCAATATAAAAAAAATAAAAAAAATAAAAAAAGATCCAAAGAAATAAAAAAGAAAAATAAAGAGAAAAAATTTTGTCTAGTGGTGAAAACCTGGCAATCAGGTGCCTTGGACAAGTATGGGCAATGAAAACTTGGAAATAGGCATCACACATATTGGACCATTCCATTATCTATCAAAATCTCATTTCCTTCCATCACCAGCACCACATCTCCACTAATCTCCATATTTCCTATATTCCCTGGGTGTTCGCATATCATATGCACTAGTCCGCAATGATCTTCATATCTCGTATCCTAAGATTTTGTACACATAATCTTGTATATTATTATCCATACATTGTACTATCCCAAACCCTGAGTGTTATTCCTATATATTTTTCGTGTCTTGATTTTCTCCTTGTATGATCCTACGTTGGTTCTATAGTTTGCTGGTAGTGCGCATTTGATCAATCAACTTGGTAAGTCCCATCTTTCTGGAAATGAGTCTTGAGGATGTATCCTTCCTCTCGCCAACTTAAATCTAGATCATCGTCATCTTTGGGTTCTCACAAGATGTATCTTCCCTCTTGAACTAATCAATCAACATACTACACTATCATGCACATCAAGACCAGTAAAATGATCCAATCCAATCTCGGCAACAACCTTTGTACGTAATCGCTGTAACTAATCACTTGTAATTAATCACTCAGTTTGATCCTTCAAACACATTCTTTTTTACCACCATCATGCTAACATCCTGAGTCGTCGTCCTAGTAACATTCCCTGCATGATCCTCCATAGTCCACCCGTCTAGTTTATCAGTTGATTGTGACACACACAAAAAAAAAAATAGGTGAGTCCCATTTGCACCCATTGCATCCATTTTGTCTGTTGCCTCTAGTATCATTACTGCATCTATCATTAAGATTTAGTTACATTATTCATTATTTTAGATTCCTTAGATTCATTAGATTCATCATTAGATTGCATTAGATCCATCATTTAGGTCACATTGTTCATTATTAAATTACATTAATAGTTAGTATCATTTTAGAACTTTGCATTATTAATCCATTATTTATCTTGCATTGTTAATCCATTTTAGAGTCATTATTTTGCCTTATTAATCCATTATTCATCTTGCATTGTTAAAATTCATTTTATCTTCATTTTGTCATCTTGCATTGTTAAATTCATTTTTGATTCATTTTATCATCTCGCATTACTCATCCATTTTAGGTTCATTATCTTGCATTGTTAATTCATCTTGCGTAATTCATTCATTTTAGGTTCATCTTGCATTCATCCATTTTTATCATTTCACATTGTTACAACATTTAGATTCATATACCATTTTCATAATTAATTCATTTAGATTCATTTTAGTCTTGCATTGTTAAAACATCATTCATCTGGCATTCCTATACATATTCATAAAACATCAGCATATATATTGCATACATCATAAAAATACATCACATCTTACATCCACACATGTCAGTACATCATATATACATAAGCATCATTCATCCTGCATAAGTCATACATCATATATAAATAATCAGGTCATCCATATACATCACATCCTGCAAGCATCAAATGTCAGTAATCATATAGTCGTATGCATCAACACATCATAGAGATCATACATCATAAGCCATCACAAGAGTCCTCATCAATCATATATATCTCAATGTTTGTCAATAAAATACATCACGTGCACCTTGTTGCCAATATACATGTATAATCTCAAAAATGCAAAACTGTGTGTCAACTGATCCTCTGATGAATCATATTAGTGGCTATGATGACCCACCTCCCTACCCTGGTGGTGGATGTGGTGGCATCCCCACTGATCCTTGTGACACTGAAGTCTGCACTATGCTCTGAGAATGTGACCTCTCTGAGTAGTCTCGTCTCTGTCCCTCGGGAAATAGCTGATGATATAGTGCTCTATAATGGGATGCCTCCCTGCCTACCCTATTCACATCTATATGAGTTGTGAATGCATCGGCCACCACTTGCCCAACCCCACCTACTACAACTGCGTATCTGGCGATGTCATGCTCAGCCTAGTACACCTCCACCTGTCGCAGTGCTGCATCCCTCTCTGAGGTCAATACAGAAATCTGCTTAGTAGCCTGCTCCATCTGTAGGGTCAGCATATCCAGCTAGCCCGTAAGAGTGGCTATCTTGGTATGCAACTCTCCTACATCCAGGGTCAGATCCACCATAGAAAAATCTCCCAATTCCACCCTGCCCTGAAGAGTGTCCAATGCACCCTCTACCCTGTCAGCCTGTGCTATCTTTGTGGTCAATAACCCCTGTATCTGGGCAATCTCTACATGTAGACTCACGTTAGACACCACCACCATGTCTAGTAAGCCTTGTAGTCTTGTGCACTCTGTCTAAAGACTATCCCGCTCTATGATGACAGTATCATAGGTCTCTTATGCTACATACCCTATGGGTGGCCCCTGTACCTATGGTGGCATTGGTGGTGCCTATGTTTGTACCTATGCCTGCACCTGTACCTATGACTGATCCTGTGCCTATGCTGGTGGGGGCCCCTGTGGCCCCTGATCCTATACTTGTGCCTCTCTTTGAGGTCTCACTCATCTCGGTGGCCTCCTCCTCTGACCTGCTGCCGAGGTCTCTAGGGCATCTTTGATGTATATACCATCATCCACATCCAAGTCCCCTGTCAGCTGCTCATGAGAAGCCACCTGAGCTAGGTCCATGAGTCTCACTGGTATGTGTGTAGCCCACCATGCTATGTACTCTGGGGCCATCCCTGCATCTGTGATGTCTGGCCATGCCGCAAAGTCAAGCCGTACCATATACCTCCAAGATGCCCTCACTATGAGAGCATCTGTGTACCTCCCCCATGTCCCTACCTCCCTGGTGGAATGAGGATGTAAGGCATCCTTTGCCACCACTCCCTGCTGCAGCCCAAACTACCGCATGACCCTGGATGGTCTGTACCTCTTTATCTGGTGGATGGTCCTCCCTAGTAGAAAGAAATCAGTCTAAACTTATGAAAGGTATAGAAAATCCTCAAATCCATCCTCCACTTTTTCTTCCCAATCCATAGCCCCCCATGGCTTGCATAGCTTGTATGGGGTCTAGCAGAACACATGTACCTCATCTAAAAGTCGTCGCCAATATCTAGTCTAGCTAACGGATTTGTATCTCAGGGGAAGTATGTATCTGCAAGCATAAGGCTCCCCAGGCTGTCATGACTCCCTAACTCTCATAGGTCAGAACACTGCAATGTTCTCCCAAGCCCACACTAACATCAAGGTTACCCCGGTACCCATGTTGCGTGCCTCGCGGTACACAACCATGTGTAGATCGTGGTATAGCTGTCCTAGGACAACATAACCCCAGCAATAAGAGGTCCCCTCCTCTAGCATCTATGCTAGCACCCATGACCATCCCATACCAAAGCCATGTCCCACCAAATCTGCTAATATGCATCCCTTGATCAATCCCGCAATATAAAGTTCTATCCACCTCAATCTCCTGTCAACTGCTGGCTGCCAGGGCATCCAGGTCCGGTATGTAGGAATCTGCATCATCGGCCACCTAAAAACAATCTCCATATAGTGATAATTGTCCTCCAATTGGTATCACAAAATCACCCCTCGAATAGGTATCCGTAGAATCTGCCAAACGTCCTCCAAAGTGATGGTTGCCTCTCTAGTAGGCAAGTGAAAGGTGGTGGTGTCACTATGCCACCGCTCGATCAGCGCGGTCATCATCCCATTGTGCACCCGTAACTAAGGCCAATGGGCACATAGTCCAACCCAACTACAACTAATAGACCCCATTCATCCTCCGTCAGGTGTGACTCCAACTCCATGGTAGGAGGCCAAAGCTCTCATGATCCCAATGGTGGGAACTGCTCCTGCAAGAATTTCCAAAATCCACCATATCAGTCACCTTTTCTTCTAGTCCTAGTCTAACCCTTCCCAAAGTGGGGCATCTTGTCCCTAGGTCTTATGCCGACCCATCACCAGCCCTCGTCGGGTCTCTCCATTTCCATCCCTCACGGTGTTTTCCCTTTTAGGCGCAGACGTTGGTTCATCCAGAAATGCCGGTTCATACACCGGCGTCTCCGAGGTGCTTTCTACAGACCACTATATTTGAAGATGCGGGTCTGGGTTCAGCATCTTTGAAGACGCTGGTCTGGCACTGTCACCTCTGGAGATGCTAATCTAGGGATCGACGTCTTCGAAGACGTCGATCCAGGGATCAGTGTCCTCACAGATGCTAGTTTGAGAACTGGTGTCTTCGGTCTGAAATGCAAAATGCCACTATTAATTGCCCCCTAACCCCACCCAAAGCATTAAATAACTTCACTAACAATAAATACGAGGTCTTGGATAGCTAACTCATCAGTACCGGTTGCTCGGTGGGCCTCCCATGTGTGCACACACACTCTCCCAGATACCCCTTCATCCTCTTGTCAGCCATCTTTTCAATCCAGAGCTCAAATTTCACTATTCACTATTCACAAATGACCTTCTTTAACCACCCCAGCCCCTCTTATAGCCCCTATTTTCCCCAAATTTTTCCCACCCCCGTTTTCCCCCCCGTGTATAATTTTGTATGTATCGTGCTATTGTACAATTTGAATACGCATAAAATCTCAAAAACATTTGAAAATCATGAAAAATCCAAAAAAATTCCAAAAATTCCAAAAACATCAAATATTCTCAAAAATCATGCAATAAACACTTCGTTCTTTCCGATTCATTCCAAGTCTTCATTTCCAACAACGCTTCAACTCATCTGACTGCGACAATATTTTTCACCAAATCAATTTTGTGATCGACTGTCCTTGCTCTCCATCTTGTTCACAGCTTTTTCCAGTGAATCTTTTTTATCAAATCACATCCAATCTTTGCCTATCAGGATGCATCCTTCTGGTGTCAGCTTATCAAATCCTTCATCACATCAATCCTATTCATGGCAAGAAATTTGGACCAAATGACTGCTTGGTCATGAGGCCTTCTTTATTGATTTTATCTTTTTGTGTCAATTCAAACCTCCTCACCACTACCTCAATCTGCTATATCTTGGTGCATTGTGACTGGTTGCTACTAATACATGTTTCTTTTGCAGTGTGCTTTTGTTTGAGCGTCTAATCCACGCAAAGGAATCTTGTCATCTGTGTTTTCTAACACTTGATGCATACCTCCTATTGCAATATCAAAATTGGATGTGCTCTCCATATTTTTCACTCAAATGGATCCCCAATGCTCATTAGCTACATTTACATTCATAGTTGCATTCTTAATTGCATTTCAGAAGGCTTCTATTTATTCCCTCCTTCCTTTCTTGTCTCCCATTGCGTCCTTTTTAGAGAAAATCCCACAACATTGTCTTCATTGTGTTCTTTTCTCAAGGGGACACAACCTTGTACCATCATTGCTTCAGCAGGACTCCTAGAAACCCTCTTCCTCTGGGGAAACTCATTTTCTTGTCTTTGATGAAACGTCACTTCACAACCCTGTACCATCGTTGCTTCAACATGACTCCTAGAAACCCTCTTCCTCTGGGGCAACTCATTTTCTTGTCTTTGATGAAATGTCACTTGCAATGCCACGTCAAAGAGGGGCAAAATGTAGACATCCAAAAATATTAATATTATTATTAATATTGTTTTCCCTCTTATTCCTCTAACTATTTAATTCAATCAATTAAATAGTTTCATTTATCAATAGTTTAAATACTATTCTAATGTATTTTATTTAAATATATTTGCCTCCACAAAATCCCCTTTTAATAAATTTATATTTATTAAATCCTCCATTTTCCTAATTCTTCTAAAGCATGATTTATTCAAATTCAATTTGGGTTATAATCTAAACCCTAGCTAGGAGCCTACTAATCCTACCCTGCCTACCCTATTCCTACCCTACTTCCATCACCTCATTTCCTAAGTATACTTCCCCACCTAACTATCCTTTAACCATGCTTAATGGGTGATTCTTAACCTTTTTAAGGCTAATGGAATGCTCACCCACATGGGAAAAGTCTCTCCAAAATGGGCACCCATTCCTCTTTAATTCCCTCTTACAACTTTGTCTCCTCTTTTGAAATATTGAGCTACTCAATATTAATGCCAATTTTGACTCAAAATTGGCCATCTTTTCAAGT
>MU227590.1:1315369-1333175 GCA_018584345.1 Thuja plicata | reverse complement strand
ATAATTTGGACATAGGTTCACTTTGATCGCTCTAACTCTATCTCTATATATCGAAATTAATTTATTATTTTTTTGATAGAAAGGTAACATAAATACCTATTTCCTAGATATTTTTCATAATTTTTTTTCCCTAATTTACTATTTTTCCAGAAGCGTCGAACACAGAAGTCGCTAAATGGTAAGACAACCTATGTTTAGTAAAACTTAAAAAGAAAAGTCTTAATAAACTCAATATATATAAAACTCATAATCATTGGAAAGCTATCTCAGAGTACTATCATCCTATGTTTGGGTTTTTCAAATAAATTTATTTGATCCCACAAAAAGTTAATGTCAAAGTGATTTTTTGTCAGCATTTTGATGGGTTCAAAGGAGACTCGATTATAGGTGTGAGTGACGAGTAGAGGGATTATACCAAAGGGATTTTGATCCAAGAGGCTTTTATCTAGACATTTTGAATTTACTCCTTCAAATGTGACCTCTCAAGGCTTAAATCATCATATTTTCTTAAAAATGTGCAATTTCAGCAAAAATTAAGATGTTCAAAAAAGTGGGACACACTATTGTGGGACCACCCCATGGGTAAAACCATATAGAGTGCAATACAATTCATCCAACCAAACTTCATCTAGCTTGATATTTATTTCTAATATTAGAGATACAAAAGTGTCACCTCAACTTGAGCATAAATGATAAACATTTATGCTTATTTGGTTGAATTGGTTGATGATGAGAATACCCATTTGATCTCCCAACCAAAAAATAAGGTACTTGTAGTCTCTTTGGTGTAACCAATCTCAAACCTAATAGGCCCTTACAACCTAAATAAATATCTCAAGTAGTCATTTATGCATATCTCTTTTATAGATATTCAAAGAAACTCTCCTCTCCATCATGTTGTGCTTTTGGGATCAATTTCATTTAAGTTCCTAAATCATATGTAATCCTATGTTGGGTGATTTATAAAATTACATATGAATATATACACATTATAGAAATGTATGAAATCTCAAAAGGTTTCCCCAACATTTTAACACAAACTAGATATCCCAATTCTAGAAAGTAAAGATCTTCTTAGGTTCTTATTTGATACTCATTTGTTTGGAAACTATATTTTTTTAAAACTGCGAGTATCCCTATAAATGGACTTATTGATATTTTTATGGTTGAATTTATTGATGATCCAAATGGGTCCTTTCTTGATCCCCTTTGGATATTCCACTTCAATGGGGCTAGTTGTAGCCTAAATTTAGAGCTGAACTAGAGTTAACATCTGTAGAGGCAAAAGTATTTCCCTTTTCTTTTGAATTATTTTCTTGCCTAAATATTGAGTGCTAAAATTTTTAATGTCTTCAAATATTCCTAGTTGGTTCTTAACAAGTATCTAGAACATACTGAACTAGAGAACTTAAACCCTGTAAGGATTCCATCCAATGTTTTGTTCACCATTTTTTTAAATTTCTCAATCCAAGAAATACCAAGAGAGGATAATAAAATGGTTGATTCTATAACTAATTTGACCATGTTATCACTCTATGGGTAACTTGAAAAATTAATAATTTATAATTGCAATTAGGAAAGAGGCATTGACAAAAAGATGTGACTTGCCACAGGTGCTTAGCTATGTATAGAACATGGTATACCCTTTTACACATGATTATGTTAAAATGATCAAACAATCCTCAGATATATTCATATTATGATGATATATCATGTATTTATCATAAAAAGTAATACTCTTCAATCCCTCATCCAAATGAATACTTAAAATTAGAACTAGAGAATCTTGAAACATATCACACCATATCTAGATTACCTTTAAATAATTTGAAAATTTTAGAAGGTAACCCATATTTAATATAGGATACTGTTGAATTAAATACTAGCATACAAAAAAAATGAGAAGAATAAAGTTTGGCACTAATTTAACAAAGGAATAATGGGAAATCCAAGTGGCCAAATAAAAATAATGTTTGGCACACTTTGGAGAATTTTCTTGTATGTGGTAATGTCCTTTAGTTTGAAGAATGCATTCATCTCATATTAGAGGGTTATAACTCACATCTTTCATGACCTAATACAAAACATAGTGAAGTGTTATGTTGATGATTTTTATACTAGTTTAAAAAAGAGGAAGAATCATGTATAAAGGACTTATATGCCATTTTCACATGACTTTATGAATATAAATAAACTTAAACTAAGAGAAGTGTGTTCTTAGATTTACTATTAGAAATATTTTAGGCTTAACTATTTCTTGTAAGGTATTGATGCCAATATAATGAAGATGGAGACTATTGTAGATGTAACTCCTCTTAGAACTAAGTATACACATAAATATTTCCTATACTAGTTTGGGTACATTCATTATTTCATCGCTGAATCAACTTTTAAAATTTACCCAATCAATAACTTTTTCAAAAAGGAAACCAAAATATCATGAAAAAAAAACTATTAGAACACATTATATCAAATAAACAAATTCCTTCTCTATCCCTCAAGACTCATGACATAAAATAAATATCCCTTTAATCCAATATAGACATTTAGGTTACTAGTTATATACTTTTAGATTGAAATTAAAATTGTACTCAAATGAGGGGTTGTTGGGAATTTTGTTTGTAGCCTAACTTTTATGTCATTATATGTTGAATCACAAAACACAAGTTACTGTTAGATCAAAATCCTTACACACTTTCCTTATGCACCTCTATTGTTGAGAAGATCTAGATGATTCCTCACACTACTCAAAAAAATGAATCAGCTTATGCAAACCAAAAGCCCATTAAAGGAAAGGTCATCACTGATTGGTTGGTAAATATTATAGTTTCTTAAGAGGAACCTATACATGAGGATTTCTCTTATGAAGGGATATGTACCATTGAACACTCCTATTATAATACCTCACCATGGGATTTACACACCACTAATTTCATTGCTGACTACACCTTACTAGAATGGATTCCACTCCATAAAGAAATAAATGGTTATCTATCTTAGATAGAAAATAAGCAATTGTTGGCTATAAAATTTACCAAAAAGGACTCAATAAAAATATTTCATGTTAGAATATATAGAAATGCTTTGATTGTCACAGTATGGTGAGAAAGAATCATCATTTTGGTTGTTTATAGTCTAACCTTGATACTAATATGATAATATTTATGTGAAAGCGTCACATTTGCCCAATATTCACTCATGCCCTCTATTCTCTAGTGTAGTAGTTCAAACCAATGATCAAACCATGGCTATTCTCCAATTAGGGATCATATCTCATAGGAAAACTCTCTCCACTATACATTGATGGCTATATCTTTATAATAATTATAATCAAATAGTTAACAAACTTAATTTAGATGGTGTTCTCACAGATAACCCAGAAGCAATTAGTAAAGCCTTTTTTTTACTTTTACAAAGTTCTCATCACTTAAGAACACAAACAAGATACTATGTCTAAGATGAAGCAATGTATGAAGATGATTCCTAAAAAAGTCTTTGATGAGTATGCTTTAATTTTGTCTACAAAGTTTTCTATTGAGGAAATGGAAACCACCATTATATCCCTAGATAATGCCAAGTCCCCGAGTTTGGATGGGTTACCCACATAATTCTATAAAGAAAATATTGAGTGGATTTAGGAGGAGCTAATGGAAGTTTATAATGAGGCATTTGAAAGAGGTACTATTGGGAAAAGAATTAATTAGGGGGTGATCAAACTCCTTCCTAAAGGGGGAGAAAAAAACATTGGTCAAGAATTAGAGACCAATTACACTTCTTATTTTGTCCTACAAGATCATTGCTAAGACCCTTGGTTAGATAACTACAGGTGCATTGGGGAAGATCATCTCTGTCACTCAAACCAGATTTATAAAAGGGAGGTACATTCTAGAAAATATGATTGCTATTTGGGAAGATATGCATTGGGATAAAGAAGATAATTAGGAGGTAGAAATGAAATTATTAGATTTTGAAAAGGCCTATGATAGAATTAAGTGGCCCTTTGTGATTGGCATGTTGAAGGCCTTTAGATTTCCCCCATTCTTTTGTAAATGGATTGAAATATTGTTTCATGATTCTTCCATAGTTTTGGATGTTAATGGATTTCTTTATGATCCTATTCTACTCCAAAGATCAATTAGACAGGGATTCCCCTTTTCCCACTCCTTATTTTTTATTGCAGTGGATGTATTATTATATATTCTTAGAGCATCTGAATTTGGAACATTGGTTAAAAGGATCAGACTCTCTGATAATAATAATTTACTCAATGGTTAACTTGATAATGATATTGCCTTATTCCCTGAGCTTAGTGAGGCCAATTTTGACAGTATTGGTCCAAAGATTAGAATTATTTTGCTTAGCATCTGGTACTAAGGTGGCCCCTCATAAATTTACAATGATTGGCTGGTCTGAGAATCCTCCAGCATGGCTTGCTAAGAAAGGGTGGAGTAAGGCTAGGCCATCCAAGGTGTTTAGATATTTTGGGATCCCTTTTTCTATTATCCCATCTCTGAAAGATATATAGGAGTGGATCTATGCTAAGGTTGAAAAGAAGCATCTCGAATGGAAGACCCATTTCCTCTCCTTAGTCAGGAGGGTATAGGTTGTGCAAAAAGTTTTATCCTTTCATGCCATATAATATGATTCCACATGGTTGTTCTATAATTACGAGGTTAACAAGTTGGAAAGGATTTTGAGGGATTGTTTATGATCAGATTGTTAGGATTAACAACACAAAAATAACAATTACATGCAGAGATATAACTAATATCAGAGAATAATAAACCAAAAATAGAAGAGAACACAAGACACAAAGATTTAACATGGTTCACCCAATCCCTGGGCTACATCCACTAACATCCAATCCCAATATTATTATTATCCAGTGATTACAATTGGATCACAATATGCAATCCCCTTACAACTCAATTCTGTTGTAAAACATACATCATAATACAAAACCCTAACCCTAAGCCAATTAATATAATCTTTATGGTGCCTTTGGGTTAGAACATGTCAGCCCAAAAATTGGTCAAAAATAAGCCCTGAACCCCATGCATTGGAGAAAGGTAAAACACTTTCCTGGATAGTACTTTCTAGATTAGTCACCACAATATAACAATCTCCCACTTGGGGATTGATCAGAATCCACATAAACCAATAATTCTCCCACTTGGAGATTGATCCTATAGCTAAACTGCTACCCTGTGAAGCTCCCACTGGATCCAACCTTCTTGGAATCTTCTATTCTATTATTCAATTCAATCTAGAAGACCAACTGAAGCTAAACAAGAATTCAGCTTCTCCCTCATCACAACCTTTGTAAACATATCCACTAGATTATCATCTATATGTATCTTTTCCAGCTTTAACTTCCCAACATCTAAAACTGACTGAATGAAGTGATACCACAACTGTATGTGCTTTTTCTTTGAGTGCAAAGAAAAATTCTTCGTAAGATGAATGCCACTCTGACTTTCCGAATACATATAATTATCCACCTATGGATGTCCCAATTCTTCCATGAAGAATTGAAGCCATATCATCTCCTTGGCTTCCTTTGTAACAGAAACATACTCTTCCTCGGTAGTGGATAAAGCATTCACCTTTTGTAACTAAGAAATACAACTCACTATTGTCCCACCAATAGTAAATACATAACCTATAATACTCTGCTCGGTATCAATATCTCTTGCCAAATCTGAGTCAACATAGCCCTTAACAGTAGTAGTAGAGCCCCCAAAGTGTAAACACTTATTGGATGTACCTCACAAATATCTTAGAATCCATTTGACTGCATTCCAATGCTCAATCCTAGGGTGACTCATATACCTACTAATGACTCCCACTGCATGTGCAATATCTGGTCTAGCACATACCATAGCATACATTAAGCTCCCTACAACTGAAGCATAAGGTATCTTGGACATTTTATCCTCCTCTTCTGGTGTCTTTGGACACATCTTGTTAGTCAATTTAAAATGGCCAGGAAAAGGTGTACTAATAGCTTTGGCATCCTTCATGGAGAATCTCTGCAACACCTTTTCAACATAATCAACCTGAGATAGAGTTAATTTTTTTCTTCCTATCTCTGCAAATTTTCATGCCAAGGATTTGTTTTTTTGCCCCCAAATCCTTCATAGAAAAAGATTTTTCTAACTGTTGTTTCAACCCCTTAATATGACCCATGTTAGACCCTGCTACAAGCATATCATCAACATATAAACATAGAATAATGTAGCTTTCATCATTCAACCTCTAAAAATAAACACAATGGTCATAATTACATCAAGTGTATCCATTCTCATTCATAAAAGTATCAAATTTAATATACCATTGCCAAGGTTCTTGATTCAAGCCATACAAAATTTTCTGCAATCTGCACACTAAACTCTCCTTACCCTTGACATCAAATCCCTATGGCTATACCATATATATTTCTTCATTCAAATTACAATGAAGAAAAGTTTTTTTAACATAAATATGCTCTAAATGAAAATCTTCAGTAGCCACAATACTTAAAACGGTATGAATAGAAGTCATTTTAACAACTGGAGAAGATATCTCATCAAAATCAATACCATGTTTTTGTTTAAATCCTTTTATGACTAATTTGGCTTTATAAATTTTCTTACCCCCATCTTCTTCTTTTATCCTATAAACCCATTTATTCTGTAAAGCCCGTTTACCTACAAGTAACTTACATAAATCCCAAGTCTGGTTTTTCAGCAAAGAGTTCATTTCTTTTGTCATTGTAGAATCCCACTAAAGCTATGTATCCACCTGCATAGCTTCATTATAACATTCAGGTTCACCACCATCAGTTAATAAAATAGAATACAAAGATGGTGAAAATATATTTGGAGATCTACTTAGCCTTGTTGACCGTCTAACATTCACTGGGGTGTGTGGTATTTTTTGTTGTTGTTGTTGTTGTCGTGGAGCATAAGGAACTACTGGAACATCATCTTTTGGAGTATCATCAAATTCTACATAATCATTGTCTTTCTTCTCATGCTATCACTACAAATCATTGTACAACACTTTCTCATTGAATATGACATCCTTACTTCTTATAATTTTACAATTTTCAAAATTGAAAATCCTATAGCCAAATTCATCAATGCCATATCTAACAAATACACATTTCTTTGATTTTGCTTCCAGCTTGGTTCTATTTTCAAAATCTATATGTGCAAATGATTCACAACCGAAGGTTCTGAGAAAAGAATAACTTACCTTCTTACCAGTCCATGCTTCCTCTATAATAAGACAACCCAAAGGAGTAGAGGGACCTCTATTAATTAAATAAAAAAATTTATTTGCAACCTCTTCCCACATTTTTAAGGGGAGCCCAACATGCAATCTCATAGTCCTTGCACGCTCCATTATTGTCCTATTCATGCGTTCAGCCACTCCATTTTCTTGTGGAGTCCTTGGAACCATTTTCTGCCTACGAATACCATTAGAGGAACAATAATATTCATATTATTTTCTACAATACTCACCACCATTATTAGATCTGAGTCATTTTAATGTTTTTTCCAGTCTCATTCTCAAACAATTTTTTTCCATTTTTTAAAAGTTTCAAATACATCAAACTTCTGCCTAAGGAAATAAATCTAGACTTTCCTAGTTGCATCATCAATGAAAGTAACATAATAAAGAGAGACACAAAGTGAAGATACATGAGCTGGCCCCCATACATCTATATGCACAAGCTCTAATTTATCATCTTTCTTTTCTTTCCCACCCTTTAGAAAACTAACTCTCATTTTTTTCCCATACACACAACTTTCATAGAAATCCATATTCACACATTTCAGCCCTGGTAAAAATTTCTTTGAATGAAGTAATTTCATACCTTTCTCACTCATGTGCCCAAGTCTATTGTGCCATAGTGTTGTTTTGGTATCCACAACGACTGTTTCATTTTCTACCTGCTCAACTACAACAATTGTTCTTCAACATTCACTTTTCTCTCTAACAATTAAAGTAGAAGGAATAGTATTACTTGTACAAAGATATAAGGTGCCTACTTTCACACCTTTTTCTACTACTAAGGAACCTTTTCAAACCTTCCAATTTTTATCATTAAAAGTAACTGTGTAACCCTCATCACCTAGTTGCTCTGCTGAAATTAAATTTCTACTCAGCCTTGGAACATGTCTTACCTCTTTTAGTAGCCAATGATTCCCATTCTACAACTTAATCTTAATTCTTCCCTTCCCAACAATCTGACAAGGTTCATTATCTCCCTGTAACATATAAAATAGATGTCATCGAAATGTAAGATATAAAGATGGATATGGAGTTTGAAATGTGAAATGTGTGGGGAAGGTAAGATGTTCCTTTTAACCTTAAATACACAAAGTAGGGATCCAAATTGATTAACCCCAAATGAAGGATCAATGCATAAATGAATCAATCAATTGGAGATAAGAATAAAGAAGAAGATCTTAAATTCCATTTTATAGAAAAGAATGTGTGATAGGCTTAGAAATATTGATAACCTTAATTGAAATGGATAGGAGAAATGTACTAACCTTGAAATATTGCAGATCTTAAGAATGCTATTTTCTGAAGCCTGTGTTGAGTTTCTGGAAAATCTGAGACCGGATCGGGAATAGAAATGCAGAGACAAACAAAATCCAAAAATATTTTTCCATTCTGACACAGTTCCAATTTCTACCCTCAAGTTAATGTCACCATTGACCCAGAATTTTTGATTCTAACCTAGGACAAAATTGACCTAAAAAGTCTCAGACTGAGATTCTATTTTCGGATACCGAAAGTTTTCTGAAAAGGGTATCTAAATTTGTGCTCCGATCTGCTGTTCTGAACCTGTACCTACAAGAAAAATGGTTTTTTTGTTGGGGGTAGGGTTTCCCTTGGTCAAAATCTAATTTTGGAATTAACCTTATAATCGAATTGAAATTGTATAAGTAAACAAAGTAAATAAACAAATTCACCTTGCTTGTATAGAAGCCCTTGTGGTGGATTCAAATCCTTGGATCCACAAGTATATATACACCAAATGGATGTAGAATGTAGAATGTCTCAAATCAATTTCATGTAGATCTTCAACACCAATCTTGAATGGATCTTGGAATAGGAAGAAGCTTGGAGGAATGTGGATGGAGAAATCTTGAATGCTTGAGAGTAGATTCTTGCTTCAAATATTTCTCCTTAGCTTTCACTTAGTTGATGATCATCAAGTCTTAAGCGCTTGTGATTATGCTTTATCATGGTTAGAGAAAATGAGAGGAGAAAGCTTCCTTTTATACAAATCTAGGGCACAATATTCTAGAGAGGCTGACATAGGAGAATTAAATTCCCATTAGACCTATACCATTATAAGTGGACCTATATTAAATATAATTTAAGATTTGTTGTTCCGAAGACCGAAATAGCTGACCCGGAAGCAGGAATTAACTTTTTCCAAAGACCGACATCCAGAAACCCTAAAATTCTGAAATTTGAATCCCAGGCTTGGAAGAGGTCAATTGTTCCCTAGGTGAAGGTCAACATCAACCTTGACCTAGGTCAAGGTCAAGGTCAACCTTGACCCAAAAAGATCAACCTTGACCCCGAGGTCAAAGTCTCAATTTTTCAGTTTGGGGTGCCAGAAATAGGTTGAAAAAAGTGGGAAATGAGGCAGAATAGGGGAAAAAGTTAGATCCAATTCAAAGACCCATTCAAGGCACTTGACATGACCCCAAACCAATTAATTGGAAGGCTAAACCAGTCTACAATGGAAGTGCTTCCATTTTCTGACTATACATTTAGCCCCCACTTTAGCAAGAGTATGGACTCGATGCAAACTGTTGGTAAAGGAGATCACAAAGAAAAGATAATCTTATTGAAATCAAAAGGGACAAAGGAATACTCAAGCCCCCAGGAACTTAAGTCTTTATCAACCCTAAGTTCATGATAAGAGAGACATCATCGGTCAAAGATAAAAATAGAGAGGGTGTGATTAGCTCACCCAGTAAGATGTGTGTATCTCACTATCAACCACAAAAAAAGATAGGATGGCCCACAAATAAATCACTTGATAGTCACCCCATAAATTTGTGCACCTTCTAACAGATTTTTGTATGTATGTAGTGCATATTCTGAAGGCTTTTATGAAGTACCCATGGATCCATATCCTCATATAACCATGGAATACATTTGTAAAATGTGTATCACTTCAGGATTTAGAAACTTATGTGTGTTACCTTCTGAGGATTTAGCATATTGAATTGTAATTGAATGTGTATATTTGTAGGATTAAGCAACTTATTTGCATTACCTTCTAAGTATTTAGCATATTGAATTGTAATTGAATGCGCATCTCTTCAGGATTTAGCAACTTATGTGTGTTACCTTCAAAAAATTTAGCATGCTGCAAAACAAAAGGTTAGAACAAAAATGCATAATATAGAACGAGGGATGCCATATATATGCCCCCCTCAAGATGGAAAATTATATACTATTTTGACATGTTAAGGAAATAAAAGAACAAGGATAAATCCTTCTTCAACATCAAGACAATATCCATAGACAACACCCAGTCCAAGCCAAGAAGGTCACAACTACTATGAGGCCATGGAAGGGACGAATGCAAAGAGATGTCATGCAAGAAGTGAAAAAGTAACCCCTGTGAGGGATAGCATAGTATTCAGTTTCCAAGGTGAGATATTTATCAACCATGGAAACCCAATGTCAAACAACAAAATAGGTTATAATCAAGGACATAGATCCTCAATACAAACCAAAATTTTCATGTATGATTGGATATCACATAATAAATAGTTACTGCTTAACCAAGGGAAAAGTGGATCCTGGAAAGAGAGAAAAGAAGGAGATGGCATCATTGCCCCCCAAGCATAGGAACAAGGATGAACGGGGACCTATTATATTGCTCACAACACTATGCAAGACAATGAGCCCCCATGGATTAGGCTAACATTGTTTACATAATGTAGAGTTCAATAATAGGAACATAAATGTTATGTAGAGAAAACATGATTGAAATAGAACTCATTGCCATGTGTTAAATAAATAACTTTACTATCAATGAGCTTCCTAATATTATAATGTAAAGCATGACATTCATTAGTAGAGTGATCATGGAATCTATGATAAAAAAAAAAGGAAGATTCTTCATGTGTGGACTACATTTCTTTTTGCGTTTAGGTCTAGTAATCATCTTAGCACGAAGGAGTTTAGGAAAAAGAACTTCTTGATCGAATTCCTTCATAGGTTCATTATGTTTTGAAGTGTTATTTGAGATGTTGGTAAAATTGATGTGTTGTTGAGGATTAAATCCCAATCCATAAGAATTCTCATGCCCCCCATTTTGTAAGGGCATTTGAATTCCATGTTTATGCTTACCACATCCTTGACCATGGAATCCTTGTTTAACTAGTAAATGATAACCAGGACCATAAAAAGAAGCCATATGAAAAGAAGTCAATTGAAATTTAGTAGTCACTATGTCATCATTAGTATGTTCAATAGATTAATAAGAAGGAAAAAAGGGAATAATCCTAGGAGAAGATGAGGTAGGAGTTTGATTCTCCATATGATCATCACTAAGAGGGAGAGCATTAAGGTAATTCATATCATTTTCCGCTAATGCCTCATCACTAGAAGGAATCCCAATTAGAGGTAATGCATCAATAATGCTCTCTTCTTTCTCTAAAATGTCCACATAAGGGGAGTTTGTTTTAGAAAAAGAGTCATCATCATGTATGAATATGTCATCCATTAATAAATCACCCTCTTGTATCAAAGCATCTTCACAAGTAGGAGATAAATCAATTTATTTATCCAAGGGTTCATCCCAAAAATTAGAATCACCCATAATGGCTTCATGAGGAAGAGAGTAATCAACATCCAAATCCAAAGGTTCATCCCAAATAGGAGAATTATCATCCCTATCAATAAAGCACATTGTAGGAGTGCCTAAAGCTTGATCCCTAAACATGAAAGAATTATATTCTAAAGTAGGCTCATAGAAAAGACATATATTAGGAGAAGAATCAACATAAATATTTAACTCATCTCCATGGAGGGAAAGATTAAAGTAATTTTCTTTCTCTAATATATCCTTACAAGGTAATACAAGAGAGGACAAAGAAACATCACAGACACTAAATGGAGTCTTTCTAGGTGTATCAATATTGCAAATAATGGAACATGAAGGTAACCATGCACACACCCTATGGTAAAGGTCAATTGAAGAGGTTGTAGAGGATGATAAAATAGGAATAGGATCAATGTAGATCTCATTCAAACCATTTTCATCCTCACTTCCATGTACCTCATTAGGGGATCTATCCTCTTTCGCAACAAAAGTCTCATCAAAGTATTCAAAACAAGAGCCATACATGTTGAACACATAATAAAATTACAAGCATGTAAATGTTTTTTGTGTTTTTAAAGAAATTTTATAATTTTTATGTATTTTTGGAATATAAATGCAAGAGAATAAAAGAAAACCTACTTTTATATGCATGCAAGATCTAATAGGAAATGTAAATCTAACACCAAAGAGAAAGAGTTGTCTATCCTGGGTTCACCAAAATGCAACATATAAAATAGATGTCACCGAAATGTAAGATTATAGAAAGATGGATATGGAGTTTGAAATGTGAAATGTGTGGGGAAGATAAGATGTTACTTTTAACCTTAAATACACAAAGGAAGGATCCAAATTTATTAACCCCAAATGAAGGATCAATGCATAAATGAATCAATCTATTGGAAATAAGAATAAAGAAAAAGATCCTAAATTCCGTTTTATAGAAAATAATGTGTGATAGGTTTAGAAAGATTGATAGCCTTAATTGAAATGGATAGGAGATATGTACTAACCTTGAAATATTGTAGATCTGAAGAATGCTATTTTTTGAAGCCTGTGTTGAGTTTTTGGAAAATCAGAGACCGGATCTGTAATAGAAATGTAGAGACAAACAAAACCCAAATTTTTTTTTTTCAAAACAGTTCCGATTTGTACCCTAAAGTCAATGTCACCATTGACCCAGAATTTTTGATTCCGACCTAGGGTAGAATCAACCTAAAAAGTCTCAGACTGAAATTTTGTTTTTGGATCCCGAAAGTTTTCTGAAAAGGGTATCCAAATCTGTGCTCTGATATGCTGTTCCAAACCTATACCTACAATAAAAATGGTTTGTTCATTGGGGAGAGGGGTTTGCGTTGGTCAAACCCCAATTTTGGAATTGACCTTATAATTAAATTTAAATTGCATAAGTAAACAAAGTAAATAAACAAATTCACCTTACTTGTATAGAAGCCCTTGTGGTGGATTCAAATCCTTGGATCCACAAGTATGTATGCACCAAACGGATGTAGAATGTAGGATGCCTCAAATAAATTTCATGTAGATCTTCAACACCAATCTTGAATGGATCTTGGAATAGGAAGAAGCTTGGAGGAATGTGGATGGAGAAATCTTCAACAAAAGAGATCCATTAAACTTTGAATCCTTCAATGGCTACCGATGGATCTCCTTGATGAATTGGATGCTTGAATGCTTGAGAGTAGATGCTTGATTTAAATATATCTCCTTAGCTTTCACTTAGTTGATGATAATCAAGTCTTGAGCACTTGTGATTATACTTTATCATGGTTAGATAAAATGAGAGGAGAAAGCTTCCTTTTATACAAATCTAGGGCACAATCTTCTAGAGAGGCTGACATAGGAGAATTAAATTCCCATTAGACCTATACCCTTAGAAGTGGACCTATTTTAAATATAATTTAATATTTATTATTCCAAAGACTGAAACAACCGACCCGAAAGTGGAAATTAACTTTTTCCAAAGACCCACATCCAGAAACCCTAAAATTATGAAATTTGAATCCCGAGCCTAAAAAAGGTTGATTGTGACCTAGGTCAAGGTTGAGTTTGAGCTTGACCTAGGTCAAGGTCAAGGTCGACCTTGACCCAAAAAGGTTGACCTTGACCCTGAGGTCAAAGTCTTAGTTTTTCAGTCTGGAGGGCCAGAAATAACTCCATATCCATCTTTATATCTCATTTTAGGTCGATTCTGACCTAGGTCAAAATTAGAAATTTTGGGTCAATGGTGACATTGACTTGAGGGTACAAATTGGATCTGTGTCAGAATAGAAAAAGATTTTTGGGTTTTGTTCGTCTCTGCATTTCTATTCCAGATCTGGTCTCAAATTTTCCAGAAATTTAACACAGGCCTAAGAAAATAGCATTCTTAGATCTTCAATATTTCAAGGTTAGTACATTTCTCCTATCCATTTAAATTAGGGTTATAAATCTTTCTAAACCTATCACACATTCTTTTCTATAAAATGGAATTTAAGATCTTCTTCTTTATTCTTATTTCCAATCGATTGATTCATTTATGCATTAATCCTCCTATTTGGGATGAACCTTTGGATTTGGATGTTGATTACTCTCTTCCTCATGAAGCCATTATGGGTGATTCTAATTTTTGGGATTAGCCCTTGGATAAGGACATTGATTTGTCTCCTTGTGAAGATGCTTTGATACAAGAGGGTGATTTATTAATGGATGACATATTCATACATGATGATGACTCTTTTTCTAAAACACACTCCCCTTATGTGTACATTTTAGAGAAAGAAGAGAACATTATTGATGCATTACCTCTAATTGGGATTCCTTCTAGTGATGAGGCATTAGCATAAAATGATATGAATTCCCTTAATTCTCTCCCTCTTAGTGATTATCCTATGGAGAATCAAGCTCCTACCTCATCTTCTCCTAGGATGTATTCCTTTTTTCCTTCTTGTGAATCTATCGAACATAATAATGATGACATAGTGACTACTAAAGTTTAATTGACTTCTTTTCATATGGCTTCTTGTTATGGTCCTGGTTATCATTTACTAGTTAAAATAGGATTCCATGGTCAAGGATGTGGTAAGCATAAAAATTGAATTCAAATGCCCTTACAGAATGGGGGGCATGAGCATTCTTATGGATTGGGATTTAATCCTTAATAACACATCAGTGTTACCAACATCTCAAATAAAAATTCAAAACATAATGAACCTATGAAGGAATTCGACCAAGAAGTTCTTTTGCCTAAACTCCTTCGTGCTAAGATGATTACTATACCTAAACACAAAAAGAAATGTAGTCCACACTTGAAGACTCTTCCTTTTTGTTTGTATCATATATTCTATGATCACTCTACTAAATAATTTCATGCTTTACATTATAACATTAGGCAGCTCATTGATACTAAATTTATTTATTTAACACGTAATGAGTTGTATTTCAATCTTGTTTTCTCTAAATAACATTTATGTTCCTATTATTGAACTCTACATTATGTAAACAATGTTAGCCTAATCCTTGGGGGCTCATTGTCTTGCATAGTGTTGTGAGTGATATAATAGGTCCCCTTTCATCCTTTTTCCTATGCTTTGGGGGCAAGGATGCCATCTCCTTCTTTTCTTTCTTTCCGAGATCCACTTTTCCCTTGGTTAAGTAGTATCTATTTATTATGTGATATCCAATCATACATGAAAAATTTGGTTTGCATTGAGGATCTATGTCCTTGATTATAACCTATTTCATTGTTTTACATGGGTTTCCATGGTTGATAAATCTCTCACCTTGGAAACTGAATACTGTACTATCCCCCACAAGGGTTACTTTTTCACTTCTTACATGATATCTCTTTGCATTCGTCCATTCCATGGCCTCATAGGAGTTGTGACCTTCTTGGCTTGGACTGGGTGTTGTCTATGGATATTGTCTTGATGTTGAAGAAGGCTTTATCCTTGTTATTTTCTTTCCTTAACATGTCAAAATAGTAATTTTTTTTCCATCTTAAGGAGGGGGGCATACATATGGCCTCCCTCGTTCTATATTATGCATTTTTGTTCTAACCTTTTGTTTTGCAGCATGCTAAATCCTCAGAAGGTAATGCACATAATTTGCTAAATCCTAAAGAGATAAACATTTAATTACAATTCAATATACTAAATCCTTGGAAGGTAACACACATAAGTTGCTAAATCCTGAAGAGATGTGCATTTTACAAATGTATTCGATGGTGATATGAGAATATGGATCCATGGGTACTTCATAAAATCTATCAAAAGATGCACTACATACATGCACAAAGCCGCCAGAAGGTGCACAAATTTATGGGGTGACTATCAAGTGCTTACTTGGTGGGTCATCCTATCCTTTTTTTGGTTCACAGTGAGATACACATATCTTACTGGGAAAGCTAATCACACCCTCTCTCTTTTTCTCTTTGACTAGTGATGTCTCTCTTATCATGATCTTAGGGTTGATAAAGAACTAAAGTACCTTAGGGATTGAGGATTCATTTTTCCCTTTTAATTCCAATAATATTATTTTTCTTTGTGATCTCCTTTACCAAGAATTTGCATCGAGTCCATACTCTTCCTAAATGGGGGCTAAATGTATAGCCAGAAAATGCAAGCACTTCCATTGTAGACTGGTTTAGCCTTCCGAGTAAGTGGTTTAGGGTCATGTCAAGGACCTTGAATGGGTCTCTGACTTGGATATGGTTTTTTCCCCTATTTTTCCCCATTTCTCACTTTTTCTAGTCTGTTTCTAGCATCCTAAACTGCAAACTGGGATTTTGGCCTCAGGGTCAAGGTTGACATTTTTGGGTTAAGGTCAACCTTTTTGGGTCAAGTTAGACCTTGACCTTGGCCTAGGTCAAGGTAAACCTCAACCTTTACCTAGGTCAGAATCAACCTTTTTCTGACCTAGGGTTCAAATTCCAGATTTCCAGGATTTTCAGATGTCGGGCTTTGAAAAAGTTTAATTCCCGCTTCCGGGTCGGCTATTTCAGTATTTAAAACAACAATTCTTAAATTATATTTAATATAAGTCCTATTCTATGGATATAGGTCTAATGATAATTTAATTCTCCTACGTAGGCATCTCTAGAAGATTTTTCTGTAGATTCATATATAAGGAAGCTTTCTCCTCTCATTTTCTCTAAGACTTGATAATCATCAACTAAGTGAAAGCTAAGAAGTAAGATTTGAAGCAAGCATCTACTCTCAAGCATTCAAGAATTAAAGCATCCAATTCATCAAGGAGATCCATTGGTATCCATTGAAGGATTCAAATCTCTATGGATCTCTCTTTTTGAAGATTTTTCCATCCAGATTCCTCCAAGCCTATTCCTCTTCCAAGATCCATTCAAGATTGGTGTTGAAGATTTTAAGAAATTGATTTGAGACATTCTACATTCTACATTCTACTTCCATTTTGTGCATACATACTTGTGGATCCATGGATTCGAATCCACCATAAGGGCTTCTATAAAAGAAAGGTGAATTCATTTATTTACTTTGTTTACTTATGCAATTTCAATTTGATTATAAGGGTAAAAGCACAATAATTTGTCACCCTTTTACAAAGGAAAAGGATGACAAAATCAAAGTTGTTCAACTTCAATAGTATAAAAGTGACATTTATGTTTGGAATTTGAAGATGATGTAAACTAATAAAATGTTTTAAAATGGATGAAGTTTATGATTAATATTTTAAATATTTTTTTGAATAAGTTTTGATATTTTTTTTTAATGTTTAAAGACGATTTTTCAGTTGTAGAAACATGCTGAAAATTAGGGGTCTAGTTCCCGCCAAAACATTATATGTAAATAAACATTTTTCCCCTAATTTCAAAATATGTTATAGATGACATATATATCTAGTGCATGAAGAAATAAAAATTGGTTTGTGACCTATATTTTCTCTTTTATAACAATTCAAATTCCAACTCACCTGAAATCG
>MU227590.1:1263891-1314816 GCA_018584345.1 Thuja plicata | reverse complement strand
AGGCAACCCCCTCCCCCCCCCCAACAACCAAACCATTTTTATTGCAGGTACAGGTTTGAGACAGTAGATTGCAGCACATATTCGGTTACCCTTTTTAGAAAACTTTTGGGATCTGAAAATAGAATTTCAGTCTGAGAATTTTTAGGTCGATTCTGCCCCAGGTTGGAATCAAAAATTCTGGGTTAATGGTGACATTGACTTGAGGGTACAAATTAGAACTATGTCAGAATGGAAAAATATTTCTGGGTTTTGTTCGTCTCTGTGTTTCTATTCTAGATCTGGTCTCAAATTTTCTAGAAACTCAACATAGGCTTCATAAAACAACATTCTTTAGATCTACAATATTTCATGGTTAGTACATTTCTCCTATCCATCTCAATTAAGGTTATCAATCTTTCTAAACCTATCACACATTCTTTTCTATAAAATAGAATTTAAGATCTTCTTTATTCTTATTTCAATCGATTGATTCATTTATGCATTGATCCTTGATTTGGAGTTAATCAATTTGGATCCTTCCTTTGTGTATTTAAGGTTAAAAGGAATATATTTTCTTCCCCACACATTTCACATTTCAAACTCCATATCCATCTTTATATCTTACATTTCGGTGACATCCATTTTGTATGTTATATTTTTCACGTCGGGTTTACCAAAATGTAAGATAAGAAAATAGATATGTTTTTATTTTAGGGTTTGCTATTATCTTATATTACATTTGAAAGATTTGATTTGATTTTTTTTAGAAATGTAGGGGGTAAATAAAATGCTCTACTTCTATCCTTAGATATACAAATGAAAGATCCAATTGATTAATCCAAAATGGAAGGATCAATACATAGATGAATCAACCATTTGGAAATAAGAATAAAGAAGGAAGATCTTAAGTACCTGTTTATTTATTTGAATGTGCAATAGATGTAGAAATATTGATAACCTTAATTGAAATAGATAGGAGAAATGTACTAACCTTGAAATGTTGTAGATCAGAAGAATGTTGAGTTTCTGGAGCCTATGTTGAGTTTCTGAAAAATATGAGACCATAGATAGAATAGAAACGCAAAGATGAAGAAAACCCAGAAATATTTTTCCATTCTGACTCAGTTCCGATTTGTACCCTCAAGTCAATTTTACCATTGACCTAGAATTTTTGATTTCGACCTAGGGCAGAATTGACCTAAAAAGTATCATACTAAAATTTTGTTTTTGAATCTCAAAATTTTGCCGAAAAGGGTATCCAAATATGTCCTCTAATCTTCTATTCCAAACCTTTACCTGCAAGACAAATGGTTTGTCTGTTGGGGGGGAGGGGTTTGCCTTGGTCAAACCCCTATTTTGGAATTAACCTCAAAGTATATTTGAAATTGCATAATTAAAACAAATTAAATGCACAAATTCACCTTGCATGTAGAAGACCTTGTGGTGGATTTGAAACCGTGAATCCACAAGTATGTATGCACCAAAAGGTGTTGGAGATTTGCCTTTGTGCAAATAGTTGACTGTATGTTTGTCATTGATGACAGCTTATAGTATACAAAAGTGTATTATATTCACTTTTCATTATGGATATGTTGGAGCTTTGCATGGTTTATTTTATGTTGAAGACATTTATTATACCATGTTAATACACGCAGATTCAGAAGTTTAGTTAAAGTTGAGTTATGTTGATTTGTTTACCTGTCACAGTTTCAGAGGATTGTTTTTAAGAGCCGACAATAAGTTTAATGATTCTTTAGTTGTGCCTATCTTTGGGATATGCGTGTTTGGATTCATGTTTAGTTATGATTAAAAAATGATTAACCAAAGGCGCTAAACATGTTTCATCTGATGTCTGATGTTTGAGTGATTTTTGTGGAGCCGACTATGTGAAGTGATGCATCTATTTATTTTGAGTTGCATATTTCTAATTATGTTGCATGCTTAGTTTAGCCAACAAGAAAATTATTGAAGGGATTCCAAAAATTGACATAATCATACCCTTTGAAGAAGATACATATAGCAGTTCATTTGTGATCACCAAGAGTGAATGAGCCAAAATAGACAAAGAAAAGAACAGAGCAGGATGCTATTTGTTTTGGGATAGTAAAGCTATTTCAATCATCAGTTAAAGATCTATGTGAAGAAGCAGAGAGTGCATAAAATTCACTAGAAATGATCAAGACAACAGGTCTATTTATACAGTTCAATTATCAGATATAGTGTATATCTATTTTTGCAGAAGGTTGTAGCCTTCATCATTTTAGCAGTGTGCTATTGGACAGTGTGTACTCACCCCTAACAGGGTTATTTGTAAAAGACTCCTAACATGGTCTGACCCTTAACCAAGTCACTATACTTATTGCATTGTAAAGATCAACTCCTAATAGGGTTGTAAGATCTTCTAATAGGGATCATTATACTCTAGTGCAATTCTTTGTGGGTGCTAATTCCCACCGTGGTTTTTACCTAATTTGGTTTCCCCGAAACCAAAATTGTGGTCTTCTATTCTGTGTTATCTTGTTGTATTTATTCTTAATTTTATTCTGTACATAATTGAATAAAAGAATTAAAACTAGTAGATAACTGATTCAACCCCCCTGTTGATCTCTAAGTTTTGTTGATCATTAGTGTCCCACACTTAGTCATTTATCTAGGCAGGTTAGCCGGTCATCATTGTGGCCGAGCTATCTAGTATAGGCTAAGCTATCCAGCATAGTCGTTGCCAAGAAGATAATGGTTTTTGAGTGACTCGAAAATCAAGAAAAAGATGATCATGTTCATGCCAAGTGCCAGAGTCTTAATGTGTCAAGCAAGACAGTTTTCTCATATATGTTTGGAATGACACAAACTTGAAGGTAAACCATTTTGGGCTAACTTTTTCATGCATTTAATGATTTCAATGGAGTTAATTATGCATTAATTATTTGATCCCAATGCGTGGCATGGAGTCAATCAAAAAATTGGAATGCCTATGAGCATTGGATCTTGATCATTGATCTAGATCTAGATGCCAGATTCGTGAAGTATATTAAGATTGATTCTTAAACCCTCAAAGTGGTGTGTGTGCATAAGAGATAGAGAGAAGGTGTATGCATACATGAGAGATGTACAAAGGGTTATTTTGATTGAAGAAGCATATATCTAGCAAAGTGAAAAAGCAGTGAACAGTAGAGTAAAGACATATCAGATTATTAGATCAGAGAAGGTATTGGAAAGAGAAGATCTATTATCAGCATCAGAGTGCATAATGAAGGATCAATTTTTGAGACATTCTAACCAAGTGTATCAGGTGAAATCTCTTAATAGAGCGGTTCTAACAGACCTTTATAAATCTCTTAGCCGAGTGCTTACTTTTTTGTAAGCTTTAAATCCTTTTACAAGGTAGATTGTATTGATCTGTAGCTCTTAATAGGGCAGACCTTTAAACAGGTAGATTACATATTGTGATCAAACTTTGTAGCCCTAACAGGCACACTTTATTGCTGCAGTACTGAAGATTTTTGTGGGTGTCATCCCCACCCTAGTTTTACCATATTGGGTGTCTGGGTTACCAAAATTCTATGTCTTGAGTTATTTATTTATTGTCATGGATGCTACTAGTTGATAGTTCAATTACATTTATGCATGGTTGTGGATCAATTTTGTTTTGAAGGATAAAAGTTTTAAGATCTGATTCACCCACCTCTTAGTAGCTTTCTTTCCCATATTGTATTTCCAAAAATTTGTATCAGAGCTCAGTTCTCGTACAAAAGGTTTTAATCATCTTGAGAGTACAGATCTTGAGATGGAGATTTACAAATTGGGTAAATTCATTGAGAATCAAAAGATTGAAATTTAGCTAGCATTACATCAGCTTGAAACTGCAAGACAAGAACTAAAGGAGTCCTTGCAAGCAAGGAAAGATTTGGCCAAACAAATGAATGATACACATTATCAAGAAGAAGACACTGCAAATATATTTCAGAATGGAGGCTCTACTGAAAGCAATGTAGCAATTGAAGATCTACTATAAAGGAATAATAAATTGTGTGAAGAAGTCATAAACATGAAAAGAGAACAAGAAATGCAAATAGTAAGACTATGTGAAGTAGTGGAACAAAAGAAGAAAGTTGAAGATGACAAATCTATGACTGAAGAAGACAAAAGAATGATGACTGTCAGACTTGATGAAAGGACACATGAAGTATAAACGATGAAAAACAATCAAGTTGACATGGTGAATCAACTGCTACTTGTAAATCGGGAGATCATTAGGAAAGACATGGAAATTGTAAATCTGAGATATGAGAATAGTCAACTGACAAATGAATTGAGATCTAAGAAAGAATTGAATGAAAGATTGAATAGACCCAATGAAGCTTTGACTCACTTTGAGAATATGATGGAAGCATCAAGGAGATCTAAAGACACTTCTAGATTAGGTCACACTGAACAAAAGACATCTACTAAGAAAGGAGAATCATTGAAGATTAGTGAAAAGAGGAATGCAAAGTCAAAGAATAACAAGCATATATGCCATCATTGTGGTAAATCAGGACACAAAACAATCATTTGCCAAATAAATAATGGTAAGTCCAATCCTAAACCTAAGTTCAATGGTTATTGCTTTAATTGTAAGAATTTTGTACATCAAGCACATGAATGTTGGGCAAAGGCAAATAATGCACCTCCTACACCTAGATTCAATGGGTATTATTACAAGTGTAAGAAATTTGGACATAGAGCACAAGATTGTAGATCTAATGCTAAACAACAATGGACATCAAAGACACAATCAAAAGCACCAAGGAAGGGTAACACTTACAATTGGGATTATAACACATGGCATAGATTTCATTACTGTGGTGAGTATGAAAATGTTCCAGAAAACTGCATAAAGACACATTTCAGAGGTAAATCTAAGAGTTGGATGAATGGAAGCCTAGTTTTCTATAACTGTTTGAAAATTGGTCATACTAGGAGAGATTAGAAAACAAGGGTACCTGCTCCCACTATTGAGCAGATTAGAGCATAGATGAACTAGACATGGATAAGGAAAGAAGAACCTTGCAGCAATGAAGCTACTGAAGCCAAGGTCACCAAATCCAATGGATAAGGTGATTCCACCATCACTAATTAAGTAAAGGAAGGTATGTAAGGAACTGTGCTTATATTTCATATCTTTTATCAGTTCTTAACACATAATAGTACAATAGTCCATATCTACATATGATAAGATGCATCAAGACATATTTTAAGCTATATAGAAAGAAAAGTCAAAATGCACTATAGGTGCCAAGCAACAGTATATTTCTAAGGTATGCTGAGTAAGTTTTGTTTGATGACCGAGTGACAAGTGAATTTTGTGAGTCGATCGAGGACACCTATTTGGCACTCACTCAACAGTAAAAAAATTTAATGATGACCTAAATTTTGACTATTGGAGCCTATATAAAGGAAAGAGCTATTTCATTTCTTCTCACCATGTGATTAAGAATTTCATAAGAGAAATTGTGCATTTGTGAACTTGAATTCAACAAAGATTTTTGAGGATTTCTACAGCGTGCCATCGAAAACCTTCTAGTGGAAAAGTGCAGATTTTGTTACTTGGCGAGGTACTCTGTTCATGATTCTTGAAACCCTATTTTTCAAAGAAAATGGCTGCAAGTTCTTCTGCACCAGCTAAGAGAATGGAGAAGCAATTGTTGAACGTTCAATTGGTAAGGAGCGACACATGTGCGCCTCCTAATTTTTGAGCACTTCCTGAGAGCACCATCAAGGGTGATCTGACTGGAGCCCTATCATCAATTCCATGGAAGGTACTTATGATCCATGATATAAGGTCATGCTATATGTGTAAGATAAGTGAAGTTAGAGATCATGAGTTTAGGGAATCTTACAACAGATTGTGCACAGATGGAGCCCTAAAAGATGAACATAAACACTTAGCTAAGAGAGGGTTAACTTGTGCCCTAGACTTTCTGAGAGAATTCAGAATGGAATGGATCAAGATTATTCTTAGTCAAATACACAAGATGAACATATGGATAGAGAAGTGACCAGTTAAGATAACAAGAGAGATGATTCATCAAGTCCCAGGTTATCCAATTCTAAATGAGAAGAAAACTATGAAATGTCAGAGTAAAGAAATCATTGAAGAACTCACTGCAACCATTTGGAACAAAAGAGGGATGACCATATCCATAATTATAGATTTGGAGCTTGATTTTGTAGTGAGGGTTATAGATCATAAGTTTTATCATTCAATTTGACTAGATAGTGTCCCCTGTATTGCAGTCAACCAGGCTTGGAAATTTGTAAAGAAAGATCATACTTATGACCTTGTCGAGCTTCAACTGATGCAACTTGCCGAGAACCTTTCTTCAATCAAAAGGGCCAAGAACTCAATATGTAATTTTGGATCTCTGCTCATTTTCATATTTTTCTACATATAGAATACATTTCCAACTCTTGGAAAAATAATGTGGAAAACAAATAAACCTATCACTCAGCAAATCAATGCATTTATTTAGCAATTAGGTGATAATTTTGACAATGTTATGGGAACATATTTTGTAGAATTCAAGAAAAAGATGAGGTTAAGGAGTATAATTCCCAGTTCACTAGTTGAAAAACATTATGAGGATGTTTGTTTCCTAGTAGACACAAATTACACCTATGTGCAGGCAGTAGTGCCAAGGGTATCATGGCTAAGGCCATTACCTTATGAATTTAACATTGATGAGACATCTGCAACAATAACAACTTTATTGGCAGAAGAAATTGACAGTACAATGAAACATTTTGGAAACTAAGCAAAGCTAAACCTAAGGCTACCCCACTTGTTGCTAACCGGCCAAGGACCAGGGCATCATCTCTTGCCTAGACAACAAAAGTATATACAAAGAAAAATGTTGGGGAGAGAAGCTCAGGGAAGAGAAAACAAGTTGAAACCAAGGTTGTGTTGAGCCAACCTACTAAGAAAAGACCAAGGAGGAAGCTATACTTGGAATCTAAAGATGATGAGTAGGTAGATACTAATGTACCTAGAAACATACCTACAACATCATATAAACCAATGAACAATATTGATGAGGTATGTAAGAACCTGAGAAGTAATTCTGGTTTAGCAAGATTCAAATTTATAAAGTACGAAAAATAGAGTGTAGTAAACAAGCATAAAATCTAGGAAGCATTAATATATATGATGGGAACATTCAAAATGACACCTATAGAAATAGGAGATAATGTTCCTACATAACTATATGATATTTTGTCTTAGAAATGCAAATATGCTTTAATGACTAAAAGACAGATAAGGGAAGGAACTTAAGCCAAGGTCATTCCTGACTTAACAAGGAAACAAATAGCTAAATTCATTGATCAATATAAAGGGAAGTTTATTCCTAAATAGGGAGCCTATGCTATTTTGAGAAATGATGTTGAAGGTGTAGTTCAATAGAGCACCAGAATATGGAAATAAATCTTTGGGTTAATTACTAAGAAGACTGATGAGAAAGATAAAGACAACTCAGAGCCAAAGGAAATGGAGAAAGAAACTGCTACAGATCAGGCAGAAACTGAAATAGAACCCCAAAAGGAAACATGTGATGAGAAAATTATATATTTGACAATGGACAGTCCCGTTGACACTACACTTGGAGAAGACAGCAATGTGGATGCCGAGGATTAGAATGAACTGACAGACACAGGTATTCAATTGCCTATTCAGGAAACTAAGGCCGAGTCAGAGAAAGAAGGAGAAAAGGAGGTAATCAATACAAATCCACCTATTTTAGAGGTTGTACAAACAATTTTAGAGAGTGGAAATAAGATGGAAGTGATTGAAAATAAGCCTACATAACAAGAGGCTATACAAGTATTGGTAAATCTACCACACTCTGCATCATCTACTCCCACTGCACCTAAAATAGGAAGTGTACCTGATCAGTGGGTAATCTTGACTCAGATGAAGGCAACAAGTGAAATTAATACTGACAAAGGTAAACATATCACTGTAACTAAGCCAAGTATCAGCTCTTCAGAAATCAAAAGGAAGAAGTCACATAAGAGGAAGTCACCAAGTCCAAGTGTCACTTTGGATGAAGTGATTGTGATTCCTAAATGGGATACATATAACTTGACATATGAGTAGATTCAGACTTTGCAAGACCTTTTGAAGAGGAAGAAGAAACAAGAGGAACTAAAGAGGGAACACCAACAAAAGAAATTCTTACATGAAATGAAAGATATTTTTGTTAATGATTTTGATATAACAGATATAAATGAACAATCATCAATTTTGGAATAGTTAGTTCATATTGTGCAGAAAGTAAATGATGAAAATATTGAGCCAAAAGAGAAGTTTCTACAATGGTCTGAGAGAAAATTTGAGAACAAAATTTTGGAAAAGATATCAGCAGAGATTGCTATCAAACAGATTGAACTTTCTTCTCTTATTAGTATTCTTGAGGAAGTTGCAAATAATGTCTATTCCTTGTATAAAAATCTATGTGATGTAGAATTATTTACCAAGGATAACCAATAGCTTATTGAGAAATTGCAACTAGCTTTGAAGTCAATAGGGAATACATTAAGTATGGATGCTAGTTCTAGCTCCTTACATTTTGACAAGTTGACTCATACACATAGACGATTAGCCGAGCTTATGGCTGAAGATGGCAAAATAAGAGAAAGGTTAATAACTATTCAGAGTGCATTAATACCTCATCTGGAAGCTATATAGAAGTAACTTAAAGATGCAAATGAATTATTCAAGAGGGATTCTCATCTCTCTACAGAAGATAGTTTGGTAAGTCTAGCTGCCAAGCTAGAGATTAAGCTACAAGTCATGAAGTTTGTAAAGGATAGTTGGGATACAACATTTTCACTAACATTACAGCTTCATAAGTCATTTTTGGATAAGTATGACTTAACCCCTATAGCTATCAGTGACAAAAACAAGGGGGAATCAGACAAGGATACAGATAAAGATGTGCAGAATCAGGCATAATATTTTGTAAGGCATGTATATTATATAAGTATGAAGTATAATCTTAGGGGGAGTATGTTGTGTACTTAGGAAAAATTTTGTGGACATAAAGAAATGGTAAGTGTGTTTTTGCCACTAATATCAAAAGGGGAGATTGTTGATCTCTAATTTTTGTTGATCATTAGTGTCCCACACTTAGTCATTTATCTAGGCAGGTTAGCCGGTCATCACTGCGGCCGAGCTATCAAGTATAGGTTGAGCTATCTAGAAAAGTCATTTCCAAACAGATAATGGTTGCCAAGTGACTCAGCAATCAAGAAAAAGATGATCATGTTCATGCCGAGTGCCAGAGTCTTAATTTATCGAGCAACACAGTTTTCTCATATATGTTTGGAATGACACAAACTTGAAGGTAAACCATTTTGGGCTGACTTGTTCATGCATTTAATTATTTCAATGGAGTTAATTATGCATTAATTATTTGATCCCAATGCATGGCATGGAGACAACTAGAAAATTGGAATGCCTATGTGGCATAAGCATTTGATCCTGATCCTTGATCTAGATCTAAATGCCAGATTTGTGAAGTATATTAAGATTGCTTCTTAAACCCTAAAAGTGGCATGTGTGCATAAGAGACAGAGAGAAGGGGTGTGCATACATGAGAGATGTACAAAGGGTTATTTTTATTGAAGAAGCATAGATCTAGAAAAGTGAAAAAGCAGCGAATAGTAGAGTAAAGACATACCAGATTATTAGATCAGAGAAGGTATTAGAAAGAGAAGATTTTTTATTAGCATCAGAGTGCATAACGAAGGATCATTTCTTGAGACATTCTAACCAAGTGTATCAGGTGAAATCTCTTAATAGAGTGGTTCTAGCAAACCTTTATAAATCTCTTAGCTGAGTTCTTACTTTGTTGTAAGTTTGAAATCCTTTTACAAGGTAGATTGTAATGATTTGTAGCTCTTAACCGGGCAGACCTTTAACTAGGTAGATTACATATTGTGATCAAACTTTGTAGCCCTAATAGGCACACTTTATTGCTGCAATAGTGAAGATTTTTGTGGGTGTCATCCCCACCCCAATTTTACCTTATTGGGTTTCTGGGTTACCAAAATTTTGTGTCTTGAGTTATTTATTTACTTTCATGGATGCTACTATTTTATAGTTCAATTACATTTATGCATGGTTGTGGATCAATTTTTTTTTGAAGGATAAAAGTTTTAAAATATGATTCACCCCCCCTCTCAGTATCTTGCTTTCCCATATTGTATTTCTAACACCCCCCTCTCAGTTATCTCTTGGGACTATTCCTAACAATTGGTATCAGATCCAAGTGCCTTGGAGAGAAATCCTAACAACTTAAGGCATATCATATGGTGTACTTCAGAAAAGAGAGTCCTAAGTTTTATGGAGATAATTACCTTGACTGGAAGAACAAAATGATAACACATTTATAGTGCATTGGTTTTGAGATCTATGAGGTTGTTACTCATGCAATTGATGTTCCTACTTTGAAAGATCTTGCAGAAGAAGACTCTACTATTAAAAAAAAGGAAGTATACACCCACAATGCGATTCCCAAAGAAGCCCTAATTAGTGCCTTATCTGATAGTGAATTTTCTGAGATCAAGAAGGCAGATAAATCCTATTCAATATGGAAATACCTAGAAGACATGTTTGAAGGAGACATCCAAGACAAGAATACGCATAGAAACACATGGAAGAAAAGATACAACAATTTAGAATTCTACCTGAAGAAAACATCAGAGCTTACAATCATAGGATTACTGAAGCAGTTTCAAAAATCATAAACAATGGTATAGAAATTTCAGAGGAAGACATAATGGAAAAACTAATGACTACATTGACAATAGATTATGAGAGAAAGATAAACATCATAGATGAAACCATGAAATTTTAAAAAGACTTCAAAAGAGAAACCTTGATCAGCAAAATTTCAGCATTCGAGATATCAAGATTGAAGACAGAACCTAAAATTGAAAAAGCTTTCAAAGCCTCAGTCCATGGTAAGAAATCCTTGAGCATCTCTAGAATATTGAGAAATCAAAAGTGGATACTGAACTAGAAGAAATCATTGCTATGATTTATAAGAGAGAAAGGAAAGGTAAAGGAAAATATGAAGGATATCTACCATTCAAATGTTTTTCATGCAACAAAGTTGGCCATTTTGCATCCAAGTGTCCTACAAGAGTCAAGAAGTTCAGATAAGATTACAAGCCCAAATATACTAAGGAATGCTATTATGCTGAAGATGGTGTGACTGGTGATGATTCAAGAGAGGATTAAATTGGATTCATTTCAATTAAAGATATTGGAAAAATGATTGATGAAATGGAAATTGAAGATGAAAAGAAAGCACAAGAATTGGATTTAGTTTCACAAGTAGACATCAGAACAGACTGGATCATTGATAGTGGGTGTTCACATCACATGACAAGAGACAAAGATAGATTTGTACACCTTGATAAGTACATAGGTGGCATGGTTATAGTTGGAGATAAAACCCCTAAACCTATCATAGGAAGAGGATCTATCACTTTAGATGGAAAGAACAAGACATATGATGTTCTGTATGTTGATGGATTACATCATAACCTACTAAGTGTTGGATAGTTGCTAGATAAAGGATATTAGTTAGAATTCAAAAACAACAGGTGCATCATTAATAACAAATAAGGAGACATGATAGCATTAGGTTCAAAGACCAAAGGTAATGTTTTTTATCTCAACTCCGAAGTAAGTTTTTTTATTGCAAAAGTGGATGACAGTTGGTTATGGCACAAAAGACTTTGTCATATCAATTTTGACAATATAGTTAAGATAAGCAATGTAAAGGCAGTAAGAGACCTTCCTAGTATCGCAAGACCATTTGATACTATGCATAGGGAATGTGTGATGGGAAAGCATGTGAGGAACTCATTCAGAATCAAATAGAACTCTACAGAGAACAAATTAGACCTAGTGCATACTGACTTATGTGGACCTACTCAAACTAGATCATACTATGGTGAACAATATTTCATTTTTTTGTTGATCATTTTTCCAGAATGATGTGGGTTGCATTCTTGAAAGATAAATTTTGAGCTTTTGAGAAGTTCAAAATATTCAAAGCTAAAGTTGAAAATGAGTCTGGATTAAAGATAAAATGTATGAGATCTGATAGAGGAGGAGAATTCACCTCTGACAAGTTTCTTGAGTATTGTGAAGAACATGGGATCAAAAGACAACTAAGTGCACCTAAAACCCCTCAACAAAATGGAATTGCAGAAAGAAGAAACATGATAATACTTGATACAGTGCGCACTATCATGATTGAAGGAAAATTTGCGCACACCTATTGGAGAGAAGCAGTCAATACAATAGTCTATACTATCAATAGAATTCAACTAAGATTAGGCACAAACAAAACACCTTATGAACTTTGGTTTGGTAATGTACCTACAGTAAAATACTTTAGAATATTTGGAAGCAAGTGCTACATCAAGAGAGATGATGGTGTTGGTAAGTTTGATGCTAGAAGCGATGAAGGTATTTTTCTTTGTTACTCTACTAAGAGAAAAGATTACAAATATTTTAATTTAAGGTTGAAGAAAATCATTGAAAGTGCACATGTGAAGATTGATGAGAAGTTCATGATTCAAGAGAGATATTATGAATATGCACCTATGATTGAAGATGAACCTAGACCTATCAATAAAGAAACAATTATTGAAGAAATGTTTGATTGTATTGATGTATCATGCAATAACCCTGAACCAAGTGAAGAGGAATCACAGATTACAGATGATAATGTCACACCTAAAATTTCAAAATACACATCTAGATACCATTCAAAAGAAGATATCATTGGAGATCAGAGCAGTAAAGTTTTGACAAGATCTAGAGAAAAAGGTTCAACCGTTGGTGAAGAGGTATGTTTACTTTCACAAATTTAACTGTTAAGTGTTGAAGATGCGTGTAATGATTCTGGTTGGCAAAGTGCAATGCAAGAAGAATTAGATCAAATAATTAAGAATGACACATGGGAATTGGTCCCTAGACCTTGTGACAAAAATGTGATTGGAACTTAGTGGATATTCAAAAAAAAAATGAATGAAGATGGTACAATGATAAGAAACAAAGAAAGACTGGTATGTAAATAATATGCGTAGAGAGAAGGAATTGACTAATCTGATACATTTTCCCCTATGAGAAGACTGGAAGCTATTAAATTGTTTTTAGCTTATGCAACATTCAAGAACATTAAAGTATATCAGATGGATGTCAAGTCAGCATTTCTGAACGGTGACTTGAAGGAAGAAGTCTACATAGAGCAGCATGAAGGATTTAAATTATTAAACAAACTAGACATGGTATGCAGATTAAAGAAAGCCCTCTATGGACTTAAACAGGCTCCAAGAGCATGGTATGAGAGACTTGATGGCTACTTGACAAAGATTGGATTAAAAAAGGGAGTAGCAGATTGCAACTTATTTATAAGAGAGACACTTGAAGTATTATTACTTGTTGATATCTTTGTTGATGACATTATTTTTGGAGGTAATGACAAGCTTAGTGCAGAATTTTCCAAAGAGATGCAGAGAGAATTTGAAATGAGCATGATTGGACCTATAAAATATTTTTTAGGATTAAATGTAAAGCAGACAAACATAGTTATATTCATAAATTAGTATAAACATGTGAAGGAGATATTGAAGATGTTCAAGATGGAAGATTGCAAGCTAGTAAGCACTCCTATGATAACAGGAAGAAAGCTTTCTAAAAATGATGACTCCACAGCAGTAGACAAAAAACTATACAAGTCTATGATTGGAAAACTCATATATCTCACTCAATCTAGACTTGATATTTCTAATGCAGTTGGCATTGTTGGGAGATTCGCAGCTGAAACAAAATAAAATCACTTAATTGTGTGTGTAAGATTAACACCTTCATGAAATTAGGATAGTAAGCTACAACTCTATGGAAAGAAAATGTTATTTAATCTAAGAATTGAAGTTTAAAACCCATATCATCTCATGGTTCTCTATCTAAGCTTTGTTAAGAGAGCTCTTAGTCTTAATCTCTCCCAAGGACAATCCTAGAATGAGAAATAAATGATAAAAAATGCGCTAATCTAGCTCAAAATGCTCCAAGATATGCTATAAAATCAGCAAATACTATTAAAGATGAAACTCTAAATGCTGAAATGTGATCAAAATCTCTCAAATGCCCTCCAAATGAATTAATAAGATGTGCCCTCACCCATGCTTGAGTGCTAGTATAGGCTAAGATGGTGTTGAGAATATGTTAGTTTTCCTACGAGGTACCTGACATAGTTAGTGGGCCTTGTCAGTATGAGAGGACATTGGCTCCGTGTATGGTCACTTAGGTGCCGAAATCCAGTGTGATTATCAGGGCTGAACTTAAGGGTTGACGTACATGATGACACCTTCCTTTGCACAGTCTAGATTTCCTACATTGTCAGTTGCCTCTTGATTAGTGAGTCTTCCCTTTTGTGATGATTAGTACACTGGATTAGAGAGCTATCAGGATCCCTTGCTTAGTGGTTATGCCTTGTTGGTTTTGGATATCCGATTGGGATATGTTGTTATCTCCTTAGCATGGTGGGGTGGACCTTTGTGGTTCCACACGAACGAGTGGTAGTGATTCTTTATCCATTGAGATTCGACATCCTTGTACCAAGTGCTTGATGGTTTCTTACAGATGAGCTCTTTATGTTCCTACATCAGTTATTATGTAATTTGATTATTGTAATCTTGTATTAGTGTATCGCATGTGATACCTAATCTGGAAGTTGTAATATTAAGTAGATTAGAGTGATTACCACATACCCTGTGACATGTGCAATGGATGTGTGTTATGGTGATTTCATGGTTATCCATGTGGTTTGTATTATGGTTATGTAAGTGGTATTTGTTACCTTTAATCAGATGGAATCCTTTTTTATATTGTTAGTTGTGTTTTTCTTTAAGTAATTCAACATCATGGGACCCTTGAGTTGTGTAATCTATGTGAGTGTAATACATGTGTATAAATGGTAATCGCTTCTGCATGAATGTATGTTTCTTTATGTTAACTTTTAAAAAAAAATTATTCAGCACACATAGTGACATGTTCTAGGTTAATCTCTCTTGGGTTCCCTAGCAGGGTGTTACACACTGTACTTATTTCATTGTAAAGATCAACACCTAACAGTGTTGTAAGATCTTCTAACAGGGGTAATTATACTCTTGTGCAGTTCTTTGTGGGTGCTAATTGCCACCGGGGATTTTACCTAATTTGGTTTTCCCATAACCAAAATTGTGGTGTTCTATTATGTGTTATCTTTTTGTATTTATGCCTAATGTTATTCTGTACATAATTGAAGAAAAGAATTAAATCTAGTAGATAACTGATTCACCCCCCCCCCCCCCCCCCCCNGTTTCCCCCCCCCCCCCCCCCTCTCAGTTATCTCTTGGGACTATTCCTAACAAAAGGGATATAGAATGTAGAATGTAGAATGTAGGATGTCTCCAATCAATTGCTTGTAGATCTTAAACACCAATCTTGAATGAGTTTTTGAATTGGAAGAGGCTTGGAGGAATGTGGATGGAGAAATCTTCAACAAGAGGGCTCCATAGAGCTTGAGTCCTTCAATGGCCACCAATGGATCTCCTTGATTAAAATGAGTGCTTGAGAAGTGCTTGAGAATGGATGAATGCTTCAATGGATACTTGGCTTGCTTCAAATATTTCTTCTTCACCTTTGGATCTCAATCTTGAAGTCTTTGAATTCTTGCAATTAATCTTGATGATCATGGTTCATGGTTAGAGAAAATGAGAGGAGAAAGCTTCCTTTTATATGAAACTAGGGCACAATATTCTAGAGAGGCCAAAATAGGAGAATTAAATTAAAATTAGACCCATGCCCCTATAAGAGGACCTATCTTAAATATAATTTAAGATTTTTTATTATGAAGAATGAAACAGCTGACCCGGAAGCGAGAATTAACTTTTTCCAAAGACCGACATCCAGAAACCCTAGAATTCTAAAATTTGAACCCCGGGACTGGAAAAGGTCAATTGTGACCTAGGTCAAGGTTGAGGTCAACATTGACTTAGGTCAAGGTAGAGTTCAACCTTGACCCTGAGGTCAAAGTCCCAGTTTTTCAGTCTGGGGTGCCAGAAATAGGTTGGAAAAAGTGGAAATGGGGCAAAGCAGGGGGAAATGCTAGATCTAAATTAGGAATCCATTCAAGGTGCTTGACATGACCGCAAACCACTTACTCAGAAGGATAAAATTGTCTACAATGGAAGTGCTTCCATTTTCCCACTATACATTTAGTCCCCACTTTAGCAAGAGTATTGACTCGATGCAAAATCTTGGTAAAGGAGATCATAAAGAATAGATAATCTTATTGGAATCAAAAGGGACAAAGAAATCATTAATCCCCCAAGGGAATTAATTCTTTATCAACCCTAAGATCACAATAAGAGATACATCACCAGTTAAGGAGAAAGAGAGAGGGTTTGGTTACCTCACCCAATGAGAACTTAGATCCCATTGCAAACCACACAAGAAAAAAAAGTGTAACTCGAAAGATGGAGTCGAACCGCCTAGTGAATGTGGCTACTCACTAGTCAACCCATCAGGGAGATCCTTTCTTAAGGACACCTTCTGACCTTAAGGGATCAAAAAATTGTAATTTGAAACTGGAGGGATCAAGATATCCATGTAAATTTAAACAGGAGGGATCAAGAGATCCTAAAAATTAAAAAATACATGCTTTAAGGATTAGTCTTTAATCCATAAAGGGAAAAGTTTTAAGTTTTGAAAATATTTTGAATGTGCGTGTGTGAAAAAAGTGAGTAGGGAGTATGCCCCTACATTAAAGTCATTGCTAACACTTTATTAGGAGCAATGGCTTTGACAGGAACATAAATAACTCTACTGATTACGTTTCCACTATGAGATGCCCCCAAATGAAGATAAATCAAGGGAAATTTCACATAAACATACAAAGAACACAAAAGGGATCTACCTATTGTGGGGTCAGTATGATCATAAGATAACATGTACATATAGATATGATATTATTGCAAATGAATTGATATCATTACCCAAAAGAAATTAGAAATACAATCATAATGGAGGAAAGAAAACTCAAGAGTTACAAAGAAGAGTCTTTTCGGACCACAACATGGAGACCAAAAGAATCAGTGCTACCTTGTCACAGATCCAAGTGGAAAACACAAGGAAAGAATTTAAGAACAATAGCACAAGTACAACATAACATGAAAACAACATATAGAAGAATAGAGATACATATAGAGTAATTATACAACAGGTTTGATTCCTTTATCACCTTGCACCAACAAAGTAACAAGGGTCGTATAAAAGAGTATAACAAACATTTAGCAAACACATTACGGGAGAAGCACAGTACAACATGCAAACACATAAAGAGCTACCATGAAGAATAAGCCAATCAAGTGCATCGCCTACTCTCCCCATCTCAGTTTATATCATTTAGGGAAGGTGGGAAACTCGGAAGAGGGACTATATCAAATATAGTAGGAATAATAGCCAGTTCCAAACAAGGATCCTCTTGAGAATCACGTTGTTTAATACTAGGTGTAATTATCAATTGAGTTGAAAGAATGTGAGGTAAATTAGTATCAAGATCAATGGTCTCATATTCATCACTAAGATCAATATGATAATCTAGAGTATCCTCCTCATCAAGATTTATTAAAATGGGATCTAAGATGCGAATAGGATCATCATACTCATTCATCTTAACATCATTATGAATGGTAACTTATTTCAACATGTTAGGCATAGGTTGGTCAAAAGAAGGTAAAGAATTTCAAAGAACAAAAGCATGAGCCCTAGCATTAGCTCTACACTTCTTACAATGTTCGTTAGTAGATTTATTACATTTTGCTTTGTTTGACACATGTGGAGAACTAGGAGGAATAACTAGTTCCTTCGCATGTTCAATAGGAGGATTGGTAGGATTCATAGTAGGGTGAGAAGCAACACTGGGAGGTTGAGTAATAGAGCTAGCAGTAATGGATAAAGGAGGTATAGAAGGAGTTGGTAAAAGACCATGGTTAAGATCTATCTGAGGCATGCTTAACTCAACTATCTTGCAATGTTTATGGGCTTGATATGAATGAAAAAGGTTTTCAGGGCAAGGAGGACATGAATTAGATAATGAAGCCCAAAATAAATCAAGAGTAGCACAATCTCTAGGCCTAGAAGGTTGATACAAACTATGATTAATCATTTTCACTTCTCTATTATGAATGAACTTAAGACATTTATGAATAGGAGAAGCAATATCATGTATAGCAGTTATCCAAGGCAAACCAAATTTGAATTGAAATTGATCAGATGTAGGAATAACAATGAAGGTAGTATCAACAACCTTGCCATAAAGTTCAACAGGAAAGTCAATAGAACCAAGTGCAGGATAGAGAAAACCATTACAAGTTTGGATCCAGGCATCTGATGGATCATAACAGTCATGTTGTAGGTTTTTCATAAAAATATTTTCCTCAGTAATAACATTTATTAAATATGTGGGATCAACAAGACAACCACGCATAGGTATCTTATCAATCCTAGAATAAATATAAAGGGGACCATCGGGAGCCTTAATAGTTTCAGAATCATCAAAGGTAATTGAAAGTTCCTGAGGTCATTTATCCTTAGTTTGTTTCTGAGGTTTAGGTGGAACTTGAAGTTGAGGTGGAGGTGAAGGATCTTGCACAATAGGTTGAGATGCAACAACACTCTCCACATGATTAACAATGTGATTAAGATTATCCATCTTCAAATTGTAAATGATATCCATAGAAGATGGTTGAGCGATGGTATTAGTATCATGTGCAGGTACAGGATTTTTATATATTTGAAGGTTTTGATTAGGAGGAGAGACAAAATTGTTCCCATTACCATAAAAATTATCAAAAGATAAAGCATTAGAATTGATTAAGTCTTGAACCTTATGCTTTAGAGAATAACATTTTTTAGTATCATGGCCATTTCGGGTTCACCAAAATGTAACATATAAAACAGATGTCACCGAAATGTAAGATATAAAGATGGATATGGAGTTTGAAATGTGAAATGTGTGGGGAAGATAAGATGTTTCTTTTAACCTTAAATACATAAAGGAAGGATCCAAATTGATTAACCCCAAATGAAGGATCAATGCATAAATGAATCAATCAATTGGAAATAAAAATAAAGAAGAAGATCTTAAATTTTGTTTTATAGAAAAGAATGTGTGATAGGTTTAGAAAGATTGATAACCTTAATTGAAATGGATAAGAGAAATGTACTAACCTTGAAATATTGTAGATATGAAGAATGTTGTTTTCTGAACCCTGTGTTGAGTTTCTGGAAAATCTTAGACTGGATCTGGAATAGAAACGCAGAGACGAACAAAATACATAAATCTTTTCCGTTCTGACATAGTTCCAATTTCTATCCTCAAGTAAATTTCACCATTGACCTAGAATTTCCAATTCCGACCTAGGGCAAAATTGACCTAAAAAGTCTCAGAATGAAATTCTATTTTTGGATCCCAAATTTTTTCTAAAAAGGGTATCCAAATATGTGTTCCGATCTGCTCTCCCAAACCTATACCTAAAATAAAAATAGTTTGTTTGTTGGGGGGAGGGGTTTGCCTTGGCCAAACCCTGGTTCTGGAATTCACCTTATAATGGAATTGAAATTGCATAAGTAAACAAAGTAAATAAATGAATTCACCTTGCTTGTATAGAAGCCCTTGTGGTCGATTCGAATCCATGGATCCACAAATATGCATACACCAAATGGATGTAGAATGTAGAATGTCTCAAATAAATTTCTTGTAAATCTTCAACACCAATCTTGAATGGATCTTGGAAGAGGAATAGGCTTAGAGGAATATGGATAGAGAAATCTTCAACAAGAGAGCTCCATAGAGCTTTGACTCCTTCAATGGCTACCAATGGATCTCCTTGATGAATTGGATGCTTGAATTCTTGAATGCTTGAGAGTAGATTCTTTCTTTAAATCTTGCATCTTAACTTTCACTTAGTTGATGATTATCAGGTCTTAGAGAAAATGGGAGGAGAAAGCTTCCTTATATATGAATCTAGGGCACAATCTTCTAGAGAGGCTTACATAGGAGAATTAAATTCCCATTAGACCTATATCCATAGAAGAGGACTTATATTAAATATAATTGAAGAATTGTTTCTTCAAAGACCGAAACAGCTGACCCAGAAACGGGAATTAAACTTTTCCAAAGCCTGAGATCTAAAAATCCTCAAAATTTGGAATTTGGACCCTAGGTCAAAAAAAGATCAATTTTGACTGAGGTAAAGGTTGAGGTTGACCTTGACCTAGGTCAAGGTCAAGGTCAAACTTGACCCAAAAAGGTTGGCCTTGACCCAAAAAGGTTGACCTTGACCCAAAAAGGTCGACCTTGACCCTGAGGCCAAAATCCCAGTTTACAATTTAGGATGCCAAAAATAGGCTAGAAAAAGTGGGAAATGGGGCAGAATAGGGGAAAAAGCTAGATCCAATTCAGAGACCTATTCAGGGTGCTTGACATGACAACAAATCACTTAATCGAAAGGCTAAACCAGTCCATAATGGAAGTGCTTCCATTTTTTGACTATACATTTAAGATAAGAAAATAGATTCTTATTTTCTCCCTATATACGACCATAAGTCCTTGAGAGTGTATGTGCGAGAAAAATGGTTTGTTTTTTGGGGGGAGGGGTTTGCCTTAGTCAAACCCTAATTTAGGAATTAACCTTGAAATCAATAATTGAAATAAAGAATGCTACCAAGTAGTAGAAGTAAATATAATAATGAAGCTATGATATTCAATAGATATGCAATTGTATTTCGAATGTAAACAAGTATATAAATATGAAAGATTGGGCTCAATTAGAAACCATAAACCTCCATGATTGTATGCTTGGAATCCACCTTGAAGGGAGAATGAAAGAGTAGTCTTGAGGATGCACAAAGGGATCTTGAAGGAATATCACACCATCATGATGGATATATCTAGGGCTTTGAATGATGAATCTTGAAATGCTTGAACCAAATCCCTTCAAAGGCTTGAAAGCTTGAATCCTTGATCTTGAATGGAGAACTTTGAGAGGAAGACTTGAACACTTTGAGAGCTTGAAAACATGTAGAACAATAGATGCTTGAAATTTTTTCTTGATGATAGTTTTTCTTCACCTAGAGCTTGAGATTATCCTTCTTATCACTTAGTTGATGGTTCTTGACTTAGAGAGACTTAGAGAAAATGAGAGGAGAAAAAATTCCTTTTATATGAAACTAGGGCACAATATTATAAAGAGGCTGACATAGGAGAATTAAATTCCAATTCAACATATTCCCCTAGAAGAGGACCTATATTAAAAATAATTTAATAATCGTTGCTTCGGAACCCAAAACAGCTGACTCAGAAGAGGGAAATAAATTTTTGATGACCTTCGACAGCCGACATACTTCCAGATTTGAAAGGGGGACCCCGGTCAAGGTCAAGGTCATCCTTGACCTAGGTCAAGGTCAAGGTATACCTTGACCTAGGTCAAGTTTGAGGTTGACCTTGACCTAGGTCAAGGTTGAGGTTGACCTTGACCTAGGGAGTCAGGACCCCTGGAAAACATGCCAGATGGGATGGAAGGTGCCCGGAGAGGCCCAATCAGGGTCCTAAATAGGTAGAGAAGTAGGAGAGGATGCAGAAATGAGAGGAAAATTTGATAGTGGTCCAAAAACCCCCTAAGGAGGGCTAAACATTCTTATCATGGAAGTGCTTCCATTTTAAGACAATACATTAAGCCCCCACTTTAGCGGGAGTATGGAAATCGAACATACTCACGGTAAAGTTAGAAGAAAGACTCTGGTGGATCACAATAAGGTAGAAAATCACTTAGTCAAGGACATGATCCCCCAAACCAAGGATTGTAACTAAAAATACATGCATAAAGATATGAAAGTAAAGAGAAATTAATCATAGAAAACATACATGATTACATAAGCAAGACAAGAGAAACACTATAAATAACATAGCTTCATGATCTAATCCTACTAGCATGAAAGAAAAAGAGAGAAAAGAGATAGTTATTACCTCACCTAGTAAGATTCCCACCTTACCATGAATCACCAAGGAGGGAGAGCCCAAAAGGTTCACCCATAAACTATGCTTTGTAATTGTAATGTGTCTTCTAACGGCTTTTGAAATATCCATAGATTGACATTCTTGTGTCACTATGGAATATAAAATGCGTGTCTTTTTAGGATTTAGAAACTTATGTGTGTTAACTTCCAAGGATTTAGCATATTTTAAAATTGAAAATACGTATCTCTTCAAGATTTAGAAACTTATGTGCGTTACCTTCCGAGGATTTAGCAAAAAATAAAAATAAAAGAATGTGTATCCCTTCAGGATGTAGCAACTTATGTGTGTTACCTTCCGAGGATTTAGCATGTTGTAAAATGTAAACTAATGTAACCTATATTACAAGGAAGACCCTATATATTCCTCCCTCCTTATCATGACTACCCACTAGGCAGGATAAGGAAGAGAAAGAGGATACCTACTTCACAAGGTAAGTAGATATCCAACTTAACAACAATATACACTATATCCATAGCAAAGAGTATTGACCCTTACCTCTAAGAGCATAGATAATCGTGAAATGGATATGTCACATATGGAAAAAGGATCCTCAAAGAGAAAATAGATCTTATCAGCAAGGCCCCCACCATAGAGGAGTGCTTAGGATAAAATTTCAACTTCCAAAGGAAAGAGGGACCAAAGATTCAATCGTCAAGCCCCCTGCGAGGAAGAGGAAGAGGAATCTCGGAATGAAGGAGGAAAACTCTAACCCAAAGCAAAGGAAAGAGTTTACCAAAAGCCTAATTTGCAACATAAAGAAGAGGTGATGACCTAGGACAATCACCTCTCATATAAGAGGGTATCCATAGCCAAAACATAAATCTTTATAAGGAAATAATGTTGTATGATAAACAAATGCCACTAAGCTAAGGAAAGTAGATCCATAGATAGAGGAAGAAGGAAAATACCTTTGCCCCCAGGGATGAAAGCAAGGGATATATCAAATTATTTCAAGAGATATTGTAGCAAAGAGATATATTTACAAAAAAAATCTCCTAGAAAAGATAAAATGAATGATTATAAGTGAAGAAAGAATGTATCATAATAGCAATTATAAGGATAGAATATAGAAAGAATAACCAATTAAAATCAAAACAAAGTACATGTTAAGAGAAAAATGGATCCTAGAAGAATGGAATGAAATAATTATTTCCTCCCAGTTAAGAGACAAGAGGGGAAATATGATCTAACTTATAGAAGAATGAGGGGAATGCCCTATATCAAAATTATGAAGAAATTGTAATACTGCACGGGAATGAGATATAATTCCTAAAGAAACTATTTCTCTAACATATAATTTGAAATGCACACAATCAGAAAGTAAATGTGTATTACTATAATGAAAAGGACATTTATATTTAGAGAGAGCATTTTTCGATATAGGTTTAAAGATTTATTTCTTAGAATTAATTAACTGGACATACACTTTCTTAGCCACATCTTGAGGAGTATCAGGGAGATCTAAGGAAGGTGTTGGAAGAAGGACGTGAAGATGAGGATGATGGTTAAGATCAAACACCTTGATTGGAGGAGGTGGGAAACCTATACCATGCATATTTTGTTTAGGAGATGAATGAATCAGGTTTTTAATGCCTTGTTCATTGATACCAAGCCCTAAACCTTATAGCCTTGTTTATCCACCATATTATATTCGGTAGTGTACATATCTTGCAAAGATTCTATAGGTGGTGATTGATTATGGTGTTCATGAGAAAATGTTGTGTATGGTGGAATGATAGGTTGAGAAGAGGTTTCCTTGTTTTTCCCTTTAATATCATCATGGATTGGATAAGAAGGGGAAGGTAAATTAAATAATTCTTGAACATCAGTATCATAAACTTTACCTTGAGCCCCATCATAAATGTGGGAAGAACTAGGGATAGAAGATGGAGAAATAGAAATAGGAATATTTGGAATTGGATTAGGATTGATAGGATTTGGATTAGGAGCTAGATTAGGAATGATAGGAGGAAGATTAGTATATGGGGTATCATCTACCCAATTCTTCACATAATTCAAAAGAGTAATAAGTCCACTACACAAATCCTTAATGAAAGTTTTGAAAGTAGGAAGACTAGTATTAGTTAATCTCAAAATAGAATAAGCAAGTGAAACATGAAGATTAACAAACATGATGAAATGGATGATACTCTCATATACATCATAAGTGCTATAAAGAGATGCTAAAAGAAGCATAATGAGAAGAATAGACATACCCCAAAGCATCTTAAAGATCTTCATAGTGAATGAAATGCAAGAAGTGTTTTTATTTTTGAAATGCAAGAGCATAAAATAAAAATAATTTAATATGCAAGATCTAGTCTCTAAGAAAAAGAGGCAAAGCATCTAACACCAAAAAAAGAAAAAAGAAAGAGTTTTCTATCGTGGGTTCACCAAAATGTAACATAAGAAATACTACATTTAAAAATGTGTTATGTTTGAAATAGATGTGTGTTTGTTGAAATGTGTGTGAGGAGGGTAGGATTGTTCTCTTAATCCCAAATTTCATAAAGGGAATATGCAAATTTATTAACCCTAAAGAAAGGATCAATGCATAAGTGAATCAACCTATTAAGGATAGGGATAAAGAGAAAAATCCCTAATTTCTTTTTTATAGAAGAGAGTGTGTGCTAGGTTTAGAAAGATGAATAAGTTTAATTGAATTGAATAGAAGAAAAGTACTAACCTTGAGATATTGTAGATCTGAAAAATTCAGTTTTCTAAAGCTTATGTTGAGTTTCTGGAAAATCTGAGACCGAATCTGGAATAGAAACACAGAGACAAACAAAACCCATAAATATTTTTCCATTTTGACATGGTTCCAATTTGTACCCTCAATCAATGTCACCATTGACCCAGAATTTTCATTTCTAACCTACAGAAGAATCAACCTAAAAAGTCTTAGACTAAAAATCTTCTTTTGGATCCTAGAAGTTTTTAGAAAAGGGTATCCATATCTGTACTCCGATTTGTTGTCTAGAACCTATACCTGCAAGAAAAATGGTTTGTTTGTTGGTTCATAAAACTTTCAAGACTTGAAGAGTGAGATCTAAAGGTGAAGAAGAAAGATTTCAAGCAAGCCAAGTAGCCATTGAAGCATTCATCCATTTTCAAGCACATCTCAAGCACTAATTTTCATCAAGGAGATCCATTGGTGGCCATTTAAGGATTCAAGCTCCATGGAGCCCTCTTGTTGAAGATTTCTCCATCCACATTCCTCCAAGCCTCTTCCAATTCAAAAAATAATTCAAGATTGGTGTTTAAGATCTACAAGCAATTCATTGGAGACATCCTACATCCCTTTTGTTAGGAATAGTCCCAAGAGATAACTAAGAACCCATTCAAGATTGGTGTTGAAGATCTACAAGGAATTGATTGAAGACATCCTACATTCTACATTCTCCATTCTACATCCCTTTTGGTGCACACATACTTGTGGATTCATGGATTTGAATCCACCACAAGGACTTCTAAAAGCAAGGTGAATTTGTGCATTTACTTTATTTTTATTTATGCAATTTCAATTATGCTTTAAGGTTAATTCCAAAACTGGGGTTTAACCAAGGCAAACCCCTCCCCCCAACAAACAAACCATTTTTCTTGTAGGTACAGGTTTGGAACAACAGATCGGAGTACAGATTTGTATACCCTTTTTAGAAAACTTCTGGGATCCAAAAATAGAATTTTAGTCTGAGACTTTTTCAAGTCGATTCTGCCCTAGGTCATAATCGGAAATTTTGGGTCAATGATGACATTGACTTGAGGGTACAAATCGGAACTGCATTAGAATGAAAAAATATTTATGGGTTTTGTTTGTCTCTGCATTTCTATTCCAGATCCAGTCTCATATTTTCTAGAAACTCAACACAGGCTTCAAAAAATAGCATTATTCAGATCTACAACATTTCAAGCTTAGTACATTTCTCCTATCTATTTCAATTAAGGTTATCAATCTTTCTACATCTATTACACATTCAAATAAATAAATAGGTACTTAAGATCTTCCTTCTTTATTCTTATTTCATAGTGGTTGATTCATTTATGCACTGATCCTTTCATTTTGGATTAATCAATTTGGATCTTTCATTTGTATAAATAAGGATGGAAGGAGAGCATTTTATTTACCCCCTACATTTTAATAAAAAAATCAATCAAATATTTTGAATGTAATATAGGATAATAGAAAACCCTAACATCAAAACATATATATTTTCATATCTTACATTTGAATATGTCTCAAATCAATTTCTTGTAGATCTTCAACACCAATCTTGAATGGGTTTTTGAATTGGAAGTGGCTTGGAGGAATGTGGATGGAGAAATCTTCAACAAGAGGGCTCCATGGAGCTTAACTCCTTCAATGGACACCAATGGTTCTCCTTGATAAAAATGAGTGCTTGAGAAGTGCTTGAGAATGGATGAATGCTTCAATGGCTACTTGGATTCCTTCAAATCTTGATTCTTCACCTTTGGATCTCACTCTTGAAGTCTTTGAATTCTTGCAATTATGCTTGATGATCATGGTTCATGGTTAGAGAAAATGAGAGGAGAAAGCTTCCTTTTATATGAAAATAGGGCACAATCTTCTAGAGAGGCCGACATAGGAGAATTAAATTCCAATAAGACCCATGCCCCCTAGAAGAGGACCTATATTAAATATAATTTAATATTTTTTGTTCTGAAGACTGAAACAACCGACCCGAAAGCGGGAATTAACTTTTTCCAAAGAATGACATCCAAAAACCCTAGAATTTTGAAATTTGAATCCCAGGACTGGAAAAGGTCAATTATGACCTAGGTTAAGGTCAAGGTTGACCTTGACCCAAAAAGGTTGACCTTGACCCTAAGGTCAAAGTCCCAATTTTTCAGTTTGGGGTGCCAAAAATAGGTTGGGAAAAGTGGAAATGGGGCAGAACAGGGGGATAAAGCCATATCAAAGTTAGGAACCCATTCAATGTGCTTGATATGACCCCATACCACTTACTCAGAAGGATAAACTAGTCTACCATGGAAGTGCTTCCATTTTCTGACTATACATTTAGCCCCCACTTTAGCAAGAATATGGACTCAATACAAACTCTTGGTAAAGGAGATCATAAAGAATAGATAATCTTATTGGAATCAAAAGGGACAAAGAAATCCTCAAGCCCCCAAGGAAGTTAGGTCTTTATCAACCCTAAGATAAAGATAAAAGAGACATCACTAGTTAAGGAGAAAAAGAGAGGTTGTGGTTACCTCGCCCAATGAGAACTTATGTCCCGTTGTGAACCGCACAAGGAAAAAAAGTGTAACTATAAAGATGGATTCGAACCGCCTAGTGAATGTAGCTATTCACTAGTCAACCCATCAGGGAGATCCATTCTTAAGGAAACCTTCCAACCTTAAGGGATCAAAACATCATAATTTGAAACTGGAGGGATCAAGAGGTAAATTTAAACTGGAGGGATCAACAGATCCTAAAAAGTAAAATATCCATGCTTTAAGGATTATTCTTTAATCCATAAAGAGAAAAGTTTTCAGTTTTTAAAATATTTTGAATGTGCGTGTGTGCAAAAAGTGAGTAGAGAATATGCCCCCATGTTAAAGTCATTTCTTAACACTTTAACAAGAGCAATGGCTTTGATAGAAACATAAACTCTATTGATTACATTTCCAGTATGAGATGCCCCCAAACGAAGACAAATCAAGGGAAATATCACATAAACATACAAAGAACACAGAAGGGATCTACCTACTATGGGGTTAGTATGATCATAAGATAACAAGTACATATAGATATGATATTATTGTAAATGAATTGATGTCATTCCCCAAAGAAAGTAGAACTAAAATCATAATGGAGGAAAAAAAACTTAAGAGTTACGAAGAAGAGTCTTTTCATACCACAACATGGAGACCAAAAAGAATCAGTGCTACCATGTCGCATATCCAAGAAGACTACACAAGGAAAACATTTACGAACAATAGCACAAGTACAAAATAACATGAAAACAACATATAGATGAATAAAGATACATATAGAGGAATTATACAACAGGTTTAATTCCTTTATCACATTGCACCAACAAAGTAACAAGGGTCGTATAAAAGAGTCTAACAAAAATTTAGCAAACACATTATGGGAGAAGCATAGTACAACATGCAAAAACATAAAGGGCTACCATGAAGGATAAGCCAATCAGGTGCATCGCCTACTCTCCCCATCTCGGTTTATATTATTTAGGGAAGGTGGACAACTCGCAAGAGGGACTATATCCAATATAGTAGGAATAATAGCCAGTTATAAACAAGGATCCTCTTGAGAATCACATTTTTCAATACCAGGTGTAAATGTCAATTGAGTTGAAAGCATGTGAGGTAAATCAATATCAAGATCAATGGTCTCATATTCATCACTAAGATCAATAGGATCATCTATAGTATCCATCTCATCAAGATTAATCAAAATGGGATCTAAGATGTGAATAGGATCATCATACTCATTCATCTTAACATCATTATGAATATTGAACTCTTCCAAAAAATCATGCATAGGTTGGTCAAAAGAAGGTAAAGAATTTTGAAGAACAGAAGGATGGGCCTTAGCATTAGCTCTATGCTTCTTATGACATTTGTTATCAGATTTATTACATTTTTCTTTGTTTGACATATGTGGAGAACTAGGAGGGAGAACAACTAGTTCCTTCACAGGTTCTATAGGAGGATTGGTAGGATTCACAGTAGGCTAAGAAGAAACACTGGGAAGTTGAGTAATAGAGTTAGTAGTAATGGATAAAGGTGTTAGAGTATCTATTTATCTTCACTTATTAATTAGATCATGTTGATTTAATTATTAAGTTGTCTATGTACTCTTTTTTCACTCAAGTTGTCTCTTAGGTGCATATAATTAATATTTCATATTAATTATATTGCACAACCTAGCTTTTACCTTTTTAGGGTTTCATTCACCTTTAAGGTTGAACTTTTGTAATTATTATTTTATTAATTTGGAATATAATTTTGCTCTCACTCTGCTGAGATTTTCCAAGGCTGTGCTTCTGTCTCTATGTTTCCATTCAGCATCAGGTTATTTGCATGCAGGTGTTCTTGGTGAAGTGTGAAGTTGGATTTCTCAACTTCTACATGGTATCAAAGCCACCCTGTCGTTGCCTGGTTTGAAGGTTTTTTGAGGTCGTGATTCAAAGATGATAGCCACAGCTTCTCTGGGGTTTTTTTTGTAATTTTGAATGAGGCGCTAGTTTTTGGAGTACTTTGAGCCAAAACGGTCTCCACCATCGTGCTCAGAAGACTCAAGAGAGTCAAAATACATATAAAGTTTGACATTTTTGGTCACAGTGACCTCTGACAAAAAAATTTAGCCTCCCAAGCCGTACGACACGCATTTCAAAAAAAATTAAAAAAAAAGAATTTTTAAATTGTTTTAGGGCTGCCGAAGCGCGCCACCCACTGCCACCATGGCCCGGCTCGCGCCTGGCCCCCCACCGGCATGTCGCCTAGCGGCCACCACAACAGCCCCCGATGGTGTTGCGCCTGGGAGCCACCCGAGAACTGCCCAGACTCCACCTCCATCAGCAACCACCACTGGCACCAGCCTTTGGCCTGCCACCTCTGCCAACAGGTACAGTGCTGACATCACTGATGACATCAGCAACCAAAAATTCTTTTTTTGGCAGTTTTTGGTTTTTTCAGCGACCGCAAAATATTTCTTAGCGATAGGCCCGATGGCCGTCAAATTTTTTTCCGTAAATGGGTGAGGACCATTTGACCGTCAAATTTTATCTTGTGTCTGGTTTTTTCCAGAGAGTTGTTTTTCAGAGGCATCGTTGGTTTTTTGGTCATATCTTGGGCATCCGGTGTCCGTTTTCAAAAAACAAAATATCACCGGAAAGGTGTTTTTGAGCCGGTCGTGATGATGATGGTCTTGTTTTCTGATTTGGCCATTTGAGCTCTCTTTTTTGGTATTGAAGTAGAGGCCTCTGTTTCCTCCATCTCTGCATCTGGCATCCAGGTTTTCTTCTAGTTTTTCGTACTTTTAGTAATTGTTTCTTTGCTGTACAGGGGATAGAATCATACCTTATGGGGGGTGTTTTTACTTTCTGTCATTTAATTTTAGAAAATGACCCTTCTACTTCCATCTTTTTCTTCTCCCAATGTCAAACCCCTGTGTGGCCTGGTTGACACTGCACAATTACCACACCTAGAAAGCACACATTACCAGGCTAATCATGTCACGTGGCCTGTGGTCATGTCTGGATGAACACCAACCTATCCTGTAGCATCCTTTTGAGGTTCTTTAGCACAAGAATAAAATGGATGAAGCCATGGGCTTGATTGCACTAAACATCTCTGACAGTCTCCTTTTTCACTTGGATGGTTTGACAACTCCTAGGGCCATTTGGGGCAAGTTTTCAGATTTATTTGGCATAGTGAATGAGTTCTAGACACTACAGCTTGATGCAGAGATAACCACTTTGACTCCTACTAGCTTTGCCACTATGGAGGACTTCTTGATGAAGTTCAAATCTCTGCGCTCAGTTTTGCAGGGATGTGGGAGAAACAACACAGATGATGAGTGTATCTTCCTGATACTCTCAAAGTTGAGAGAACAGTATCAGATCTTTTCTTCTACCTTCTACTCCACCATGGATGCTTTGGGTACTACACACACCATGCATTAATTTGAGACATTCTGTGATCGGTTGACATGGGAACAGGCAAAGATCCAATAGATGGATGCTTCTGGCTCTTCTAGCCAAGCATTGGTTGCTCAGTCTTCACAGGGAAAACCAAAATGGAAAGCCAAACCGAAGAAAGATTCAGTAGGAAATGAGTATTCCTCCAAACCTGCATAGAAAAATGATTCAAAACCTCCAGTTAACCCTTCCAAGGGTAAATCTTCTTCAAAGTCTACTGAGTCTACCTCCAAGACTAAGAAGAAATCAATTGAGACCTGTAGTTTTTGTGGAAAGGATGGACATCCTTTTTATAGGTGCTGGAAATGTTTGGAGGCTTTAGAGGAAGCCATGCAGGAGCATCACATTTCATCTCCTTAGTCCACATCCTCCCCTGCAAGGAAAGGTCATGCTCTTACTACACGAGCAATGACTTATGGGCCCACCTGGATTCTTGATTCTAATGCCTCTCACCACATGACTCACACTTAGCAGTTGGTCACCTCACTTGCTCCTTGTGCTACTTCACAGATTTTTGTTGGGAACTCATCTCATCTTTCTATTTTGGGTTCTAGTTCTGTTGCATTAGTTGGGGGTTCTCTTCAGGATGTTCTTTTTGTCCCTGACATTTTGATGAACCTATTGTCTATCTATCAGATTTGCCACTCTGGATCTACTAAGACAGTTGAGTTCTCACCACATGATCTGGTTATTCAAGACTTACATGATTCTGATATGATTATGGCTACTAGGAGCATTGACACTACATCTCGACTATACAGATTTGATATTGGATTTGACTCTTCTACTAGCACAGGTTCCTATCTTATAGCACATGCAGATTCAGTGAGTAGACTTTGGCATGAGCGTCTAGGCCATCTCAATTATAGATATCTTCAGCAAATGAGCACACAGGCACTTGTTCTTGGGCTTCCATAGATTACTTGCACTGATGGGGTTTGTCAAGGTTGTGTTCTTGGCAAACAACATAGGGATCCTTTTCCTCACGGATGGGCTACTCGTGCTTTGGCACCATTGGAGTTGATTCATAGTGACCTCATGTCATTTCCCACTCCTTTTTTTGGTGCCAGATATGTGCTTACTTTCATTGATGACTTCTCCAGGTGCACATGGGTGTACTTTTTGAAGTACAAGTCTGATGTCTTTGATTCATTTTGAGTCTTTAAGACATTTGTGGAGAAGCAATCTGGTTTTTCTATTCGTCGAACACACACAGATAATGGACAGGAGTATGTGAACCAATATTTCAGGGGTTTTTGCTCTAAACATGGTCTTCAACATCAATTTTTAGTGACGTACACCCCTCAATAGAATGGTGTGGTAGAGAGAAAGAACATAACACTTTGGGAGATGGCTAATTGTATGATACAGTTCAGGTCCATGGATTCATCCTTTTAGGTAGAGGCAGTAAATTGTGCCAACTATATTCAGAATCAGATGCCTCACAAGGTAGTTTGACATATGACTCCTCAGGAGGCTTGGTCTCATGTCAAGCCTGATGTATCTTCATTCCAGGTTTTTGGTAGTGAAGCATGGGCATTTGTGCTTGACGCTCAGAGGAGAGCGATGGAGCAGAAGAGCTAACACCTCATTTTCATTGGCTACTATGAGGATGTTAAGGCATACAAATTGTTTGATCTTGATTCTAGAGAGGTCCTATTTCAACAAGATGTCTAGTTTGATGAGTGCCTTCCTGTAGTAGATACCCCACTTCCAGACTCTACTTCACTTACCACTACTCCCTCATCTCTTTGAGCTTTGTTTTAGGATGATGAGGATGATGATCTTGGTGATCCCCATTTACCTCCACCATAGGATCCTCCACTGATGCCAAGATGGGCTCGTGTTACAGTTGATGCTGCAGGATCTCTGGCTAGTGACCCTTCCACTTCCTGTCGCACCCGGTCTCATATTGTGGGTTCCAGTCTTCTGAGTCATGCTATTTGTGGTGATCCTTAGACATTTGTGGCAGCGATAGGACATATTGAGTGGGATAGTGCTATGGAGGAGGAGTATTCTTCTTTGATGAAGAATCACACTTGGGATCTTTGTTCTCTTCCTAAGGGAAGAAAGTTAGTGCGATGCAAGTGGTTGTATCATACTAAGTTTGTTGTTGATGGTTCCATTGATAAGTACAAGGCACATCTTGTTGTGAAGGGTTTTTCACAGGTTGAGGGTATTGATTACACTGAGATAGTTTCCCCTGTCGCCAAGATGAACTCTATTCGCCTTGTCTTATCCCTCGCAGATTTTCAGGGATGGCCCATTTTTTAGATGGATGTGAAGAGTGCATTCTTGCACGATGATATTACTGAGGAGATTTACATGGAGAAGCCTCAGGGATTTTTGTAGGATTTCTCCTTGGTTTGCAGACTTCGGTGTTCTTTGTATGGTCTCAAATAGGCCCCTCAGGCTTGGTATGAGAAGATGGACTCCTTTCTTCTTTCTACAAGATTCACACATTTTCATTTCGATCCTACAGTCTACATTCAACATCTTGAGGATGAGTTTTTGATCCTTTTGCTATATGTCGATGATCTTCTCATCACAGGTAGCTCATCTTCTATGATTCAGGATGTTCAGCACGCATTGATGGAGCAGTTTGAGATGACAGACCTTGGTCTATTACACTTCTTTCTGGGTCTGCAGATTGTTCAGTCACCTACTGGGATCTTTGTTTACCAGCAGAACTATGCTCTTGACATGCTTCAGTGCTTTGATATGCTTTATTTCAAGCCTACTCCTACACCTTTTCAATTGGGTGTTACTTTTTCTACCTCTTGCACTTCGCTTTCAGTGGATTCTATATTGTATCGGTAGCTGGTTATACCTGACACACACTCATCCTGATCTCTCCTTTGCAGTTGGTCTAGCCTCTCAATTCTTGCATGAGCCTCATGAGATTCATTGGCAAGCTTCCAAGCGTACTTTGAGATACATTCAGGGCACACTTATGTATGGCATTCATTACACATCAGGGGCTCCTCACATTGTTGGTTACACTGACTTAGATTGGGCCGGTGATGTTGATGATTAGAAGTCTAATTCTGGCTTTGTTTTTTGTCTTGGCTCTGGTCCTATCACATGGTCATGCAAGAAGCAGAATTCTCGTGCACTTTCATCTACAGAGGCTAAGTATAGAGCAGCAGTGCATGCTAGTCAAGAGATTCTCTGGATTCGACAGTTGATGACTGAGTTTGGCTTTCCTCCTGATCGTCCCGCTATTCTATGGTGTGATAATCAGAGTGCTATTCACATTTCCTACAACCCGGTGGAGCATCAGCACACTAAACACATTGAGCTTCATATGCATTTCATCCATCAATAGATTTAGGATGGCGTTCTCACTTTGGAGTACATTCCCACTGACGCGCAGGTTGCTAACATCTTCACCAAACCTTTTGCATCTCCGCGCTATCTTCAGTTGTGTTCTATGCTTGGGGTGATGGAAGTTATCCTTGGGGGGTCTTGTTGAGGCCTTCCTTCCTTCATGTTTTTTTAGCATGTTTTTTTTTATCTCTTTTTGGAGAGGGGTTTTTCCCACTGGGTTTTCTCCTTTATCTCCGGTTCATAGAGATTTCCTTGTATTGGGTACCTGATCAGGCCTTGTTGCCGGGACCCTCTTTTCCTGCTTTCATAGCTATGCTAGGTTAGCTTACCTCTTGAACTTCACTAAAGGGGGGGTGTTAGAGTATCTATTTATCTTGACTTATTAATTAGATCATGTTGATTTAATTATTAATTTGTCTATGTACTCTTTTTTCACTTAAGCTGTCTCTTAGGTGCATATAATTAATATTTCATATTAATTATATTGCGCAACCTAGCTTTTACCTTTTTAGGGTTTTGTTCACCTTTAAGGTTGAAATTTTGTAATTATTGTTTTATTATTTTGGAATATAATTTTTCTCTCACTCTGCTAAGATTTTCCAAGGCTGTGCTTCTGTCTCTGTGGTTTCCATTTAGCATTAGGTTATTTGCATGCAGGTGTTCTTGGTGAACTATGAAGTTGGATTTCTCAACTTCTACAAAAGGAGGTATAGAAGGAGTGGGAAAAAGACCATGGTTAAGATCTATCTGAGGCATGCTTAACTCAACAATCTTGCAATTTTTATAGGCTTGATATGAATGAAAGATGTTGTCAGGGTGAGGAGGACATGAATTAGGTAATGAAGGCCAAAAGAAATCAAGAGTAGCATAATCTATAGGCCTAGAAGGTTGATACAAACTATGATTAATCATTTTGACTTCTCCATTATGAATGAACTTAAGACATTTATGAATAAGAGAAGCAATAGCATGCATAGTAGTTATCCAAGACAAACCAAATTTGACTTGAAATTGATCAGATGTAGGAACAACAATGAAGGTAGTATCTACAACCTTGCCACAAAGTTCAACAGGAAATTTAATAGAACCAAGTGCAGGATAGAGAAAACCATTACAAGTTTGGATCCATGCATTCGATGGATCATAACAGTCACATTGTAGGTTTTTCATAAAAATATTTTCCTTAGTAATAACATTTATTAAAGATGGGGGCTCAACAAGACAGCCACATGTAGGTATCTTAGCAATCCTAGCATAAATATAAAGGGGACCATCGGGAGCCTTAAAAGTTTAAGAATAATCAAAGGTAATTGAAAGTTCCTGAGGTTATTTATCCTTAGTTTTTTTTTCTGAGGTTTAGGTAGAACTTGAAGTTGAGGTGGAGGTGAAGGATCTTGCACAATAGGTTGAGATGCAAAAACTCTCTCCACATGATTAACAATGTGATTAAGATCATCCATCTTCGAATCGTAAACGATATCCTCAGAAGATGGTTGAGCGATGGTATTATTATCATGTGTAGGTAAAGGATTCATATAGATTTGAAGGTTTTGATTAGGAGGAGAGACAGACTTGTTCCCATTACTATCAAAATTATCAACATATAAAGAATTAGAATCTATTAAGTCTTGAACCTTATGCTTTAGAGAATAACATTTTTTAGTATCATGGCCATTTTGGCGATGGTATTGGCAAAAAGCTTTAGGATCAAAAGATTTTGAAGCTATTGTAGTAGGAAGGAGAGTTCAAATAGGAGGCAAGGTAATAATATTAGCACTTAACAACCTACTCATAATGGAATGTAAAGATTCAGAGAGAGGAGTAAACATATGATTCATACAGAAAACAGTGGATGTAGAAGTGGCATTGTGGGATGTAACAAAAACTTGATCAACAACCGCATTCATCTGTTTATTAATATTGATATAGTTGTTAGGTTTCTGAAACTTATGAGGATTAAAATTAGTGTCACTCTTATCAACTGGAACAAGAGCCATTGGAGTGTTTCTCTAAAATTGACTCACTTTTAATTGATAATGATGAAGAAAATATAAGAAAATAGATATCTTTGTAATGTCTTCACGTCGGGTTCACCAAAATGTAAGGGAGAAAATATGGATAGGGTTTAGAATAATGGAGATTTTCTCATAAAAGTGACCCTATGCACATATTTTCCATATACATTTAATTGTAATTTATATGGGGTGTAAATCTAGAAATTATTACAAAGGAAAATGGAATAAAATACATACCTCTGAAAAAGAATCTGCTGAAAACCCTGTCAAATGGTCTCAAAAACTATTGATTTTCGCGATCCTGAACTGAAACTGCGAGATCTATAAAACCCAAAAATTGTTTTCCATTTTGACGTAGTTCTGATTGTACCCTCAATTCAATTTCACCATTGACCCAAAATTTATGATTCTGACCTAGGGTAGAATCGACCTAAAAAGTCTCAGAATGAAATTCTATTTTTAGATCCCGAAAGTTTGTCAAAAATGGTATCCAAATTTGTGCTCCGATCTTCTATTTGGAACCTATACCTGTAAAGAAAATGGTTTGTTTTTTTAGGGGGAGGTGTTTGCCTTGGTCAAACCCCAGTTTTGGAATTAACCTTATAATCAAATTGAAATTTCATAAGTAATCAAAGTAAATAAACAAATTCACCTTGCTTGTATAGAAGCCCCTTGTGGTGGATTCAAATCCTTGGATCCACAAGTATGTATGCACCAAATGGATGTATACTATAGAATTTAGGATATTTCAAATCAATTTCATGTAGACCTTCAACACAAATCTTGAATGGATCTTGGAATAGGAAGAAGCTTGGAGGAATGTGGATGGAGAAATCTTCAACAAGAGAGCTCCATAGAGCTTTGAATCCTTCAATGGATACCATTGGATCTCCTTGATGAATTGGATGCTTGAATGCTTGAATTATTTAGAGTAGATTCTTTCTTCAAATCTTTCTCTTTATCTTTCACTTAGTTGATGATCATCAATTCTTGAGCGCTTGTGATTATGCTTTATCATGGTTAGAGAAAATGAGAGGAGAAAGCTTCCTTTTATACAAATCTAGGGCACAATCTTCTAGAGAGGCTGACATAGGAGAATTAAATTCCCATTAGACCTATACCATTAGAAGTGGACCTATATTAAATATAATTTAATATTTTTTGTTCCGAAGAATGAAACAGCTGACCCAGAAGCGGTAATAAACTTTTTCCAAAGACCGACATCCGAAAACCCTACAATTCTAAAATTTGAATCCTAGGCCTGGAAAAGGTCGATTGTGATCTAGGTCAAGGTTGAGGTTGACCTTGACCTAGGTCAAGGTCAAGGTCAACCTTGACCCAAAAAGGTCAACCTTGACCCTGAGGTAAAAGTCTTAGTTTTTCAGTCTGGGGTGCCAAAAATAGGTTGGAAAAAGTGGGAAATGGGGAAAAATAGGGGAAAAAGACAAATCCAAGTCAAAGACCCATTCAAGGTGCTTTACATGACTCTAAACCACTTACTTTAAAGGCTAAACTAGTTTGCAATGGAAGTGCTTCCATTTTCTAACTATACACTCCCAAATAAACTAGCCCAAAATTACCTTAGACATAATCAATAAAATAACTCCTATGGGGTGTAGAATGAAAAGAAGCCCCTGAATCTAGAACCTATGAATCATCAATATTTTTAAGGGAAAGGAGAAAAAAATCATCTTCAAATTTATTACTTACCACATTTGCCTCCTTATTGCCTTCTTGATTGTCTCCTTTATTTTTCAAAGACCATAAATCTTTCTTCTTATGACCTAGTTTTCCACAATACTAGCAGTCGCTAGGTCCTTTTTATTGAGACTTATTTCACTTTGACTTTCCTCATGATTTCCCACAATTTCCACAGTTTTTTCCTCTATCTCTTTTTTTGCCTCTTCTTTTTGTATTCAAAACACTACCTGATGTAGATCCACCTGAGCTTTTCCTACAACTATCCTCACTCAAAATAGCACCAACAACATCATCAAATTTTAGGGTGTTTGAAATAGAAAATGAGTTACTAATAACCATTATCAAGCCATTCCACCTTTTTGGCAAATAACATAGAATCAAAAGAGCCCTAATTTCTTCATCAAAATTTATACTCATAGAAGACAATTGACTAGTAATTGTATTAAACTGATTTAAATAATCAGTCACTGACCCACCTTCTACCATCTTCATATTAAATAGATGCTTCATAAGAAATACCTTATTCAAAGAAGAAGGTTTTTCATACAACTTTGCTAGGGTTTCCATAAACTCTTTAGTTGTCTTTTCTTTTGTAATATTAAATGCCACTGATTGTGCCAGGCATAAGCGAATGTTGTCTAGTGCCTTTCTATCTATAATATCCCAATCCTCCTGAGATGTAGTTTTCACTTTCTTTCTCACTCCTTCCAATGGTCGCCATAAATGCTTCTGATAGAGATAGTCATCCATCTACATTTTCCATAACTGAAAGTTCTTCCCATTAAACTTCTCAACCTTTAACTTACCCTCATCTACCATTACTCCCACTTGACCGTGAGACTCCCACTCAACCGTGAGACCTTCTTGCAGAGGATAACTAAAAAAAAAATTGCTCTGATACCACTTGTTAGGATTAACAAGACAAAAATAACAATTACACACAGAAATATAACCAATATCAGAGAATAATAAACTAAAAATAGAAGAAAACGCACGACACAAAGATTTAATGTGGTTCACCCAATCCCTAGGCTACGTCCACCAATAGCCAGTCCCAATATTATTATTATCTAGTGATTACAATCAGATCGCAATATGAAATCCCCTTACAACTCAATTCTTCCATAAAACATACATCACAATACAAAACCCTAACCCTAAGCTAATTTATACAATCTTTATGCTGCTTTAGGGTTAGAAGATGTCGGCCCAGAAATTGGCCAAAATAAGCCCTGAACTCCACTCATTGCAGAAAGGTAAAATACTTTCCTAGATATTACTTTCAAGATTAGTCACCACAATATAACACAGATGTTAAGGGGAATAATAAGAGGCATAATGTGTCTTGGGATTGGTGTTGCACTCCTACTTGGAGTGTGGTGGTTTGGGTCTTTGGGATCTCAAAATTCATGGTATTGATCTTGTTGCTAAATGGATTTTTAAATTCATCCATGGAAATGAGCCATGAAAGGTGTTGATCAGGAACATCATATGCCTTTCTAAACCCAAGAGATGAAGGAATTGGGCTAATTTGGGGTGCTATGATATGTTGTTGGGAGGTTTTGACATTAAGCCTTTTGGATAGTTATTTTCTACTCACTATGAAAATCCTGGTCGTAGGTGAGGGAATTCCTATGTGGTTGGATTGCAATTGGTCACACTCCAACCTATACAATTATAAAAAGATCTTTATGGTTGGGGGTTGTCCTTAATCAGAAACCACTTTCTCTAACACAATGTTGTTCTGCTAGAATTTGGCAATCATTGGGCATCTCTTAAATTGGTGATCTCCTTGTATGTGGTCATCTTGGTTCGTGTGAGGAACTTTGTTGTAAATTCAACATTCCCCCTCTCACAAGAAGACATATACTTTGATTTTTAAGGAAACTATCATGTTCTTTCCTAGAAAGATTATGACTTCTTGTCAGTTGATGGATCAGTTGAAGTAGGTTAATGGAAATTCCTTTCATGATATCACTACTAAATAAATTTATTTGATGCTTAAAGAGGGTTCCAAAATTATATAGTGGATGAATGAGTCTTGGTGTTGTGGTTGGTCAGATTCTAAATATTCTTTTGTTCCTAATCATTTTTGGAAAGGTATTGGTGAGCCAAAAAAATGTCTTGTGTGACAAATTTTGCTTAAGAGAGTGGTTTTTGGGGATGTTTTATCTATTGTGGTTCTTTCTGCCCTTGTGTGCTCCGTTTGTTCTGCTCCTAAATCTATCTCCCATTTATTTTTTGAATGTCTTTTTGCATCTTTAATGTGGTCCTTGTTTGTGGGGTCCCCTGTTAGATGGAATAGTAGAACTTTCCTCTCTTGGTTTGAAGTACTAGATGGCTTTATTGATAATTTTGATGAACAACTTAATACTTTATGGTTTATTTTATGTTGTGAGGTTTTATGGTTTTTATGGTCCAAGTATAATGAGGATATCTTTTGTGGATCAAGAAGGGTTTTTACTAAATTTAATCTTAAACTCACCTTCCTTCACATTATGTTATAGGTATCTGCAGTGTTTGAGATCCCAAAGACTAGATTCACAGTTTTGGTCTGAAAAGGAATGTTGTTGATACATAAGGCAGATATCAAATATTCTCACTTTTTATTCTTATAAGGATATGCTCGATCAGGAAGAATTAAAATAAATTGAATAGTTTATGAAAGATAATAATATTTCCAAAGCGGAGTTGGATATAGTGAATAAAGAACCAAATCTTACAGATTAACCAAAGTGGGACAAAAATGTTGCTCTTGAGATAGACCCCCCTTTGGGGTGGTATGAAACTGACAGAGCTGATGTGAGAAACAATATTATTGGTTCTTGGGATGCAGTTTGATTTATCCTATGGTTTATAGTATCTATATTTAAAAACTCTCTCGATCTAGTTATTTTGTAATTGTAATATGGTCCATACATAGTTGTAGTAGTCTGGATGGTGGATATCTCTGTAGACAATTATTTTTCTTTTATGAGCTCTTTTTTTACTGGTTTTTCTGAACAAGTTATAAAAATGTAAATCCTTTTGTGAGATATCTTTAATATAAACAATAGTTAACAAACTAGGTAGAAGCAATGACCTTAAGAGTCAATTTAAGATTGGTTATCAAACCATTCATTACCAACCAAATAATGGGTAGATTTATATTTCTTTAGGTTATGATCAAGGCTAACACTTGATCTTTAAGAAATACTAGACACGAAAAATTTGATAGAACATGCACACAACACATTATTTTTCTTTGGTACCATCTAACAAATGGACGAGTAGAGGTAATAAATATAACATTAAAGGTAATACTAGTAAAAAATATCAAGGAACTAAAAATGTCTAATATTTTTAACTTTATCTTGTTTTGTAATCTTATAGAACCAATATACAAATTCCCATAGGGAAAAAATACAATATTCATTTAATTTTAGTTCATAAACAGGTTTACATTTAGAGGTAAAGCTTCACAACCTTTATGTCCCACTAGAACATGTACTTGAATATGAGGAATACTTAGTGGATAGATTAGTAGATGTGTAAATTTTGGATGGAAAATGACTTAGAAAAATGCAAATGCAAGGATTTTGTCTTTCTTAAGTAAGTTAATATACTAAGAATTTGCTTCCTATCTCATCAAAATGAGACTTCTAGTACTTAGAACTAGAAAGCCTATCAATAAAAGATCCATTGGAAATTATAATTTAGACCTCCATGGATTGGGCCATACCTAGTGTAGTGTAGTAAATTGTATACCCCTATAATTTTACACTCATTTTGGACTCACTTTAGTGGTTGTGTCTCATGTTCCTGATTCATGTCTTCTTGTGCCCATTTTGGGGACCATTTCTAGAAGGTCAATTCAATCCCATGTTCAATGACCTTTTTTAGGCCTGGAATGTAGGGACTACACTCTTGTCCAAGCATTTTGGCTCCAAAATTAAAATGATAATAGTCAAATTTGTGAATACCAAGAAAGTGCTCCATGATGTCAACCTTTACTAGAAATTAAGCCTGAAAAGGTGTAAGTTGGATGTAAATGCAACTTCCTCTCTCATGTGAAGATATATATCCATAATCTACTATCAACAAGTCATCCAATCCATGTCAAAAATCAATTTTAATTAAGCATTCAATCTATAATTTTCAAGGAAATTGAGCACAAGTCTATAATAAAAGATTTAAACATTCAAGCTTCAACAATAATGATCAAGTTTTTTTGTGTTCCTCCATGATGAGGGCATGCATTAACATCCATCAAACAACATCAAGGTTTGTGTGAGACTTCAAGGAAAGGATTTCATATCATTGGTATCATTTATCATTTCAATAATTTCCATTAAGGTTGTAAGCCTCTTCCCTACCAAGGGTGAGTTCTTTGTAATGCAGGCATATAAGTTTGCATTTTTGTACCGAGCAACCCAATTTAAGTGGGGTTGGAACCTGTTAATGACATTTACAGGTCGCTTGTCTGACAGGAAAGGGGCCTATATTTTTATTTGTTGATTTTATAAAATTCACAACTTGTCCTTATCTAATGCATTTTTAAATGTATTAAGTTGTGGTTCATTTTTGTTTAAATTTTTAAATCTACATGGACATGTAATGGGTTCCATGCGCTTACATTTGGGCTCCTACCATCTCCACTAACATCGCATTTTTTGGACCTCGTGTACTTATTGGCTCCTCTCTCGTAGTAGATATGAGAGGTCAAGGTTGTACAAATACAAAAAATAAAGGTATATACATTTAATAGTAGCAATAACTCCACCTACCAAAAGTTGATAGGAATTTTACCTGCCTAGTAAATGCTAAAATACATGTTTTCCCCTACTCAAATAAAGAGAAACAAATTATTATGAAAGGGGTCTAATAAATCCAAGAAAAAGTGTGATACTTAACTACCCAAAGTGGGCAAGAGTGACACATAATTGATAGATTATGCCTTACAATAACCATGTCTAATTAATCTAAGCAAAAGAAATATCCCCAAACATAAAGAAATTAATAACCTGTGGTTGATATTATGAATATGCTAATTAATATAACACAGTTAATTTTCTAGGAACAATTTACAACAAGTCTAGGAGAGGCAAATGATGATAATGACAACTAAAATAGGGTGGAAGATGATGATTGGAATGGAGATTTTCAAGATGCTAAAGATGAAAGTTTGTTGCTTTTTTGGGTTGAGATCTATCTAAAATCTTCAACAAAAATATCAATGGTTGTTGGGAGAGTGTCTCCATTACCATTGAGGGCTAATGGTTAGTTTTTTCTTGGCAATGTTCTTGCATGGACTATGGCTCACAAAAAAGGTTGAAACATGGGTTTCTCCTCCTTCTCCCTACATGTGAAACCCAAAGTTGGATGCTCTTATAGAACAATGAGTAAGCAGATTGTTGAATTGGGTGGTAGAGTGAGAATATTCCCATGGTTGCAATGGTGTTGGTGCTCATTTTATGCCCTTCGATGCTCTTATGGGGAAGAATAATCATATTTTTCTATCCTTCTAGAGTCCCTACTATATCCCTTGAGGTGGAGGCCAGATGTGGTATTGAAGTTTTCTATGCAAGGATTTAGTGGCTCTTCCATTCATAGCTTGATGTTTGAAAGGTATAAACATTATAAGGAATCTTCATTATCTCAAGTTTATGATGACTTGGATGATTTTTATTTTGGACTAAAAGATAATAAATCATGGGTCAAAGAAGTTAAAGGAACTAGTGTTCATTCTTGTTCTTCCCTCCTATTATAGCTTGTTAGGGATGGAATAAATCCTCTCCTACAAAAACCCGATCCCCTTGTGGATAGGGATTCTTCTAGGCTAGAGATTTATCTCATTGGAAATTGTTTAGGAGCTAGGCCAAAAATTGATGTTTTCAAGAATTGGGTCATGAGAAGATGAAAATTATGTGGCCATTTCAAAATCACTACTATGAAAAATGACATTATGTTTTTAATCTTCTTATCCTATTAAGATAGTCTTTGGACCCTCTTAGATGATAAGTCGTAGCTCTTAGTAAATCTCCTATCTAGGTGAGGCTCCTAAGATTTCCACTAAAATACTAGGAGGAAGTATTGGAGGGCATTGCTAAATCTATCCATGAACTCATAATCATTGATGCAGTGATGACATTCAAGAAATGCCTATTATTTTCTAAATTTTTAGCAAATGAAAATGTTGATTCATGATTCATTCTTCTACAATGTTGACATATAAATTTGATGCGTTTGCATAAAATAGACTATGAAGATTCCTTGATTATGTGCCAAAAATGTCACAAGGCTAGCCACTTTTCTAATATTTTTATGAACATCAAAATGAAGCCATACTCTCAAAAGAATAAAAAATGGAGATTGGCCTTTTCAAAGGTTTTACCCTTGATGAGTAGTGTTGGTGGTGGTGGCCCTTCTTCAAATAGGATTCTTTCTAACAATGAAATTTTTTTCTCAAAAGATCTTGGCTTTAATAGGAGGGTTCGTAGGTGGCTACTTGGGAAATAAATGTGGTTAATGGGGCCTTGACTAGTGTTCTTCATTGATATGTCTCACTCTCCTAAAGTAACAATAAAATGAATAAGCCTATCACACTCTCCTAATGTAATGATAAAAGGATTAAGCCTATATATGAGAGAATAAAAATAAGTCCTATAGAACAATGTTCACGCCTACCACCAATGTCTCTAATTCTTGCTCGATGATAATTTCAAACATTTTCTCCTCATCTATGACTTGGATGAGGGTTGGTTTGTCAGTTCTATAGGGTGCTTCTTTGTTGTTCATTGGAGTCTCTGGGGGCTTGGGTGCTAGGTTGTCTCCATTTGTGGAAGCTCCTTATGTTATGGGAATGGCTCACTATCATGCCCTTAGACCCTCTCTTTTGGGTGTTGACCCTGGTATTAGGGCTTCCTCTACTCTGCTTGTTGGGAAATATTCTATTGCCCCCTACTTGGGTTGGAGGCCATTGTTTCAGCTCATGGTGTTGGTGTTTCTAGTCCTAGTGATAACAAGGGAGGGGTTCCCAACCCAAAATATACTATTATTGGTGTAAGGAGCTATGCTTGTGCTTCCAAATCTGTTGCTACCATCCCTTGAAAGGTGAAAGCTTGACCTATTTCTTGTGTCAAGACCACACCTATGGTGGTTTGTGGCCCTAAAGTGGTGGACAATGTGGATTTCTACTAGAGTCGTGGGTTGGTTGGTAGATTTGTAGGTCTTTGGCCCTCTCTTCTGGATTTGTACTATTGGGTAACCAACTCTTGGAGACCATTAGTCTCAGGTGACATTAAGCTCTACCCTTGTGCCAAGGGGTTTTTTTCTTCATTTTATTCTTGTGAAGATCGAGATTTAGTTTTGAACAAGTTGTGTTTGGAGGAATCATTCCATTTCTTCCAAAACCTGGACAATTTCATTCAACCCTCTTACCAAACTACTCAATGTGTGTTGTTAGGGCTATTTTAAGATTTTGTCCCCACTATAAGTCTTGTTCTTGTTAACTCTTAAGTAGGGTTTGTTTTTCTTAAACCCTAGGTGTTCTACTTTAAATTTTTGGAGTGCATAGGTTTAAAACCCTAAGGTCTTTGGAACTTTTTATATTCCTTCGTTACTTATACCACTCACTTAAAATATTTTTACCCATGTGTTATTTTACCACTAAGCGGGGTCGTGTTTAATTTTCCTAAGTCCTAAGTGCTTTGATTTTTCCTAAGTCTAGATGCCCGGCAAGCCTTTTATTCTAATAAGAATATGTTGTGTAAATTTGTTTTAATCCAACGGACAACATGATTCCTTAATCACAAGATGCGACTAATCTATCAATCAAGGTATTGTGCCTAAAGGCCACATGTCTGTGGTGGGTCTGACAATGGTTAAAAGGTTATAATAAAAAGTGAGAAGATTCAAAAAGATCTGATGGATAGCGCATTAACTTCATCTCAAGATGCAGTCAATCTACTCTTCAAGGAATTGGATTTGTTTGACATCTGTCGAGTGGGTCTAGATAAAGTCAGAGAAGATAAGATAAAGGGTGATCACATTGGATCTGATCATGTGGTTACTGTAAAGCCTCAAATGAAAAGTGATCAAGATCTTCTTATTAAGTCATTGCGCCTGAGTGATACCTGGCATATGGAGGGCCCTACTTGGTGATAAAGAATGCAATAAAGGTAGTATGACCTAAAATCCATCCGATGATTGGTGTGATTCCTTCATCACAAGATGCAGTCAATCTATCAATCAAGGCATTGTGCCAATCTGCCACATGTCCCAAGTGGGTCTGATCTCACAGTTTAAAGTAAAGTAAACAACATGCATCTTAGTTTTGATCATGTGGTTGTTGTAAAGCCTCAAAGAAAAGGTGACCGAGATCTATTAATCAAGGCATTTCTCTAGCATGACACGTAGATAAGTGTTGGGACCCAGCCAAAGTTAAAGGAAGGTAAAGCATTGTTAATTTTAAGAGGATCCAATGGTGACCGTAAAGCCTCAAAGGAAAATTGATCAAAATCTACATATCAAGGCATTGCGCCTGGTGAACACATGTCCAAATTGATGATAGTTTTTGTTAACCATTGCTAGTTGCAAGATTTGATAGGAAATGCAGAGATCAAAGGTCAAGTTTTAAACTGGTAAAGTATACTCTTCTGAATGGTTGGGCCATGAAGTTTAAAACAAAGTGAAGTAATGGCGAAGCATGTGGCAGTCCTAGTGGAAATTAAATGCTAAGAATGTGCATAATATTTTCTTATAGAGCTTTGAAAGCTGTAAGTGACAGATTGATTTGAAGCAGAGTTGATTTGAGGGATTTGATGTATGTTTTTCAAATTTGCAGAATGGGAAGCCTTTTCTGAGACTGCATTTATGATAAATTTTAAATTGAACTGGTAGTAGGGTTTTTTTTTGGTGTGTGAAGAAAATATATTATTTGCATACGATATTTTTATTTTCTTGTTTTTAAACCCTAGATTAAGGATGAAACCCAAAAGATAAATTTTAGGGAAAACTGACTACCAGGAGAGAAATGTCCATGAGGATCTCCTGCAGCAATTAAGTAGGTCAACTAATGACATGAAAAAACTTAAAAACACAGTGCCAATACATACTCCTTTAAAATTGGGTGAGGGTTTGTATGATAGGGGAAGATGGGCACAAGATACCAAGATTAGTACGACTGGTTTGGGTTTGTTTAAGATGGCTTTTAGCCAGAGGAATGCATTTGCCCCCAACAGTAACATATGATAGTTCAATGTTGGAAAATTAATAGTCCCTAGGGTTTTCATGGATACAAACTTATTGATACAAATTACAGATACATGTGACAGTATTTCTAGGTTTCTAAGAGACATAAATGGCAACATATTAGTAAGCATTAAACCTGAGGAAATAAGGGAAGTGTTTCAGTTAAAAGATCCCTCTGTTCAAATGGATAACATTGATTTTGATTAGTTCAAAGAAGTATATAAATCTCAAAGAAGTTACCTTAGGATTGGGCCCTTAAAGGAATTTTTTAACAAGATAGGAGACTTGATTGTGGTAGGTCCAAATACCCTAGATACTTTCAAATTAGATTATTTCAATGCAAAGGATAAAGAAATGTACAGTGCCCTATGTCATATTTTCGGAGAGGATGAAGAAACAATGCTGCCTATCCACTACATGTTTATGATGGTTCAAATTATTCATCCATACTTGGCCATCATTTTTGACTTTGCCACTCATATTTCTGAATTGATTCACCAAGGTCTAATAGGTATAAAGAATGCCAAGGTAGCCAGGCCATTTGGATGGTATTCCATGTTGATGCACATGATCCTATATAAGAATGTTGATTATTTTGAGGAGTAAATGGATCTAATGAGATTTAAAGATGCTGAAGAAATGCTTGTCCAACTATGGAGTGCAGATCTATCATGGGATAGAAAGGATGTGGTGCAGGGGCACCTCAACATTTGATCATTATCAAAATATTTATATATCTAAGTCATTTAGAACTTCATGGAACCATTTATTAAAATATATTGTAATGTATTCAATGTATTCAAAAGGAATTATATGACATTTGTAATGAAAAGAACAAATGAAATATGAACGGTCATGGAGTAGATGAATGGTTTGTAACCGTCAAGAATTGTCTTTAAATAGACATAATTGTAATAGAACAAGGGGGGAGAGTAAGTTACGAAGAGATTTGTGAATAGAATCAGGCTCTCTGGCCTCCAGCCAAAGAGCCATCAACATTATGTATTCATTGAATTTAATAAAATGTATTGGAATGGAGTCTATCATTTGATTTTTTCAAATTTCATTGAGTCAATTATTAAATATGTTTTATGCAGATCGATTTCTTTTTTGGTTTCCTCTTATGAAGAATGTAACAGTGATATTAATAAGGGTCTTTTTTATGTTTCGGTTCTTTTTATGGAAGAATGCTACAATGAATGGTATTGGGTTTTTGGAGTTACCAATAAACAATATTGAATGGTCTATTTGTCATGAATCGGTTCTTTCATTATTTACAATTGACTTTAATAGTTCCTTTGGCTTATGTAACGGTTTTATAACAGTCATTATGTTTGGTAGTGATTTGATGATTGTAAATGGTTGAGTATATTAATCTACAATTATTACAAGAATCTTATGATGATATCGACTGGTTATTAAGTTTGTTTAAGCCACATGGAGCCGAGAGGCTATGTTTCAACAGTCACGTTTGGAAGTGAGTCGTGGAAGAACTAATTGTAGGAATGTCAATATTTGGTGTAACCCAAGAGATATTGAATATAACTTTTAAAGCAATGAATGAAGATAATTGCATTCTCATAACTGTGGAGACTTGGCCTTCAAAGAGAGAGAAAAGGTGGTAGATTCAGTTGTGATAGAACTGTATGGTTATGGAGTGCAACCCCGGCCCGTGGAAGACCCGCATGAATATGCAATAATCCTTGAAGGTAAAAACATCTATTGGTGAGTCTGGTTCAGTATGTAATCATGGAATATAATATTTAATTAATGTTTTTATATTGAGTGGATATTATTATTATGAAAATAATGAAAGAGTCTGAGCCTCTAATCAATGTCTATAGAGAAAGGAAGTATCAACATGTAGGTTTGTGGAATACCATCGATGCCCTCTGCATCAATTGGTATCACAACTCAGAAGATTCTGAGCGTGTAGATAGAATCTACACTAGGTAGTATTGGGTTATGTTGAATTCTTGTTATGTAGTTAGTGGTTGCATATTTGGTGCCAGTTTGCTCAGCTACAAATGGGTGGACAGGAAAGTTTACCAAAGGCCATAGGAGATGGTCTTGTGTGTCATCAATAGACTGGGGAGAGAGGCATGAGGGACTCCCAGGTGAGGGATAGTAGTTTTAATGCAACATGGATGAGTGGACTATGGAATGAAGAAGCACCTTAAAGGCAACCAGAATAAACTCTATTGATGGGAGTCATCTGGCAGAGGAAGAGGAAGTAGTGGAGGCATCGATGCAGTGATAAGGACGAAGAGGCAAATATTGTTCATATTCTCACCAAAGCATTTCCATGGGACATGGAAAATTTTAAATCTCGGGAGTATGGTGCAGGGGCACCTCGACATTTGATCATTATCAGAATATTGATATATTTAAGTCATTTAGAACTTCATGGAACCTTTTATTAAACTGTATTGTAATGTATTCAAAAGGGATTATATGACATTTGTAATGAGAATACCGAATGGAATATGAATGATCATGGAGTATATGAACAATTTGTAACCATCAAGAAATGTCTTTAAATAGACATAATTGTAATCGAACAAGGGGGAAGAGTAAGTTACAAAGAGAGATGTGAAAAAAATCGAGCTCTCTAGCCTCCAGCCATAGAGCCATCAACATTATGTATTCATTGATTTTAATAAAATGTATTGGAATGGGGTCTATCATTTGATTTTTTCAAATTTCATTGAGTCATTCCTTAAACATGTTTTATGCAGAACAATTTCTTGTTCGGTTTCCTCTTATGAAGAATGTAATAGTGATATTAATAAGGGTCTTGTTTATGTTTCGGTTCTTTTTATGGAAGAATGCTATAGTGAATGGTATCGAGTTTCTAGAGTTACCAATAAACAATATTGAATGGTCTATTTTCCATGAATCGGGTCTTTCATTATTTACAATCAACTTTAACAGTCCTTTTGGCTTATGTAATGGTTTTATAATAGTCATTGTGTTTGGTAGTGATTTGATGATTGTAAATGGTTGAGTATATTAATCTTCAATTGTTACAAGAATCTTATGATGATATCGACTGGTTATTAATTTTGTTTTTTCCACGTGGAGCCTGTAACCACCTGAATTTGGTTTGTTCCAACTATGGACCCTATTTTCCCTAAGTGTGATCATACCCTCGATTATGTCCAAACGACCCTATTACTGCTTGGCATAATTCTTCAAATCAATTTAATGTCCTAGGTGATTTTTATCACTGAATTATATTAACTATTATAGCCATATGATTTAAATCCATTCAAAACAATTAAATGAAACCAAATTCAAACATGGCTATAGTATTTAATTATAAAGGAACTAAATAAATCCCTAAATCAATTACCCACTTGCAAATAATCCATTCTCCTAGCCTATTTAATTTAATTTAATTGGCTAGAGTCCCCTAATTATTAAAAAGCAATTAAATTGTTTAAATAATTAATTCCTATATTTTTGAATGAATTAAATAAGTTTAATTCATTTAATTAATATTCTCCTAAACTCCAACCTAACCTATCTCAACCACTTCTACTCTGGGTTCTAACCCTTCTCAACCCATTCACCCTTGCTAATCTAACCCTAACCCACCTCCTAATGTTGTCACATTCCATTAGGGAATGATTAACAAACTCAACCCACTTGAGAAAGTCCAATTTCTCAAGCATGACTTTCCTAAGGGACCAACTTGCCAAGTTGAACCTTACACACTCCCCATGCTTCTTTAAGGCTTTCATTAATGCCTTATTAATGAAGATGCCTTAAGCCTATGTCTCCTCCATG
>MU227590.1:1232510-1254785 GCA_018584345.1 Thuja plicata | reverse complement strand
CTGAAACAAAATGACTAGTTTCTAATGCAACTTAATTATAGATTTTCAGATCTATTTACTTACAATATCTTTCTGATCAATGTATCAATACAATTCCTTTGTACTTAACTCTTTCTTCTCTGTGATGCTATGCTTCTTTGTCCATCGGTGTCTGCAAAATTCTTTAGCTCTCCCTCACCTTGATTGATCAGGACTGTATGAAGTTAATCCTTCATTAGTTTATCTTCACCATCTTCTATCAGTTCACTCCCCCATGTATCTGATTGCTTTTAGACCACCATGGAGAATGAATTATTCTTGTCTCTTATATAGACATGATTTTCCTTAATTCTAGGTTCTTGATTCTTGATTCTTGATTCTTGGCGTGAAAAATAATCCAGCCAAATTGATTTATGGATTTAACTCCTGATTTATCTTGTAGTTATCTTCTTGCCAACTGTACAAATAATTTACTTAACTGTGGTTGAATAAAACAAATAAAACAACTAGTTAAGTCTATCCTTTAGCTCTGCCAGCTAGATATTTTATCATTTTCTAAACTCTATGTTCTGTCGGTCAATTCTGCAGTTCGTCACCGGTGACAACTTCCAGTTTCGTCGGTGTAGCTTTAGTTAGCTTCGGGATCTCCATCCATCGGGCATCATTGGATCTTGCTCGTCGAGCAACACTATCTTCTACTCATCGGGCATCACTGTTAATTTATCTCTATCTTTACTGATGGTGTGCACTCCGCCAGTGTAGTCTGTCACTTAGTGAATGCTTGACTTTTATGCATTGCTGAAAGCATAACCTTTATTCCATTGATTCTCTGAAGTCTTTAGCATTATGTATATGACCATACAGATGATATCAAGTTGACATCAATGAAAATACAAACCATTCACTGATTTAATTTCTTGCATCATCTTCAACTTAATATAGTCAACCATTTAATCAGTTACTTGTCATCACTTACACCACCATTAATGAGTCCCTCAACCCATTAATGAGCCTTTTCTCCCCTCTCTCTCTCTCTCTCATTCTTCTATAAATAGAAGCCATTTTTTAGAGCAATTGAGCCTTCATCTCATATTGTAAATGCATTGTTATGCTATTAGATTAAACTTAGACTCATACTTCATTTCATAGTACATGTTCATACATTGTTATTATGCCTAGTTTTAGCCTAAAATGCATTGTTCTTTGAATATTATCTTGTTTTAAACTAAATATTTCATGCTAGGTTGTTTATGTCACTGGTATTTAACATAAATATGAGGGATTTTATGTTACATGCTACACTCATCCTAGTTATAAAGCAATAAGTCGATGTTAGGGTTTATATGCTCTTTAACCCTTATTTTTCACTAACATAATGACTTATTGAAGTGTTTTGTTGTAGATAATAGGTGCACAAGTATACACACACATTTTTTGTGCCCACCATGGGGCTCAATCTCTGACTTGGCCTCATTTAAAATCAAATTTTCACTAATTTGCATGCCCAAAAATCTGTTATAGGATCATTTTTGACCATTCAGGATCACATCCAGGATACGCCCTCGCACCACAGAAAATGAGGCTCGCATCTAGGATTTCCCAGGTAATTAGTTTAGGCTCGCATCTATTAAGCATGGAATTGCATCTGGTAAGGAAGCTTGCATACAGTATGATGCTTCACATTCAGTAAAATTTTAGGCTCGCATTTGGTTAGAAAGTTTGTGCATTTCGTTTGCCTAATCCTAACATTTTGACAAGTTGTGTTTTTGGTGTCTTGTAGCCTAACAAGTGTTTACAGGTTTTTCTTGAAAGTTTTTTTGGGAGATAACATAAACAGATACTAACTTGATTTTTCAGGTTACCTAACCTCCATCTTGACTTCTATTTTCCTTGCTTTCCAAATTAAGATACATATTCCAATCTATCACTAAACTGACTAGAGGATTAGACTCTTTTCCTTTTTAAGGAAAATCAGAAACTCATACATTAGTTTATGGATTGAACAGAATTTGGAGTTAACTGAACAAGCAAACACATCGTCTAATTGAATTTGGAATATTAAATGAACAACACAAATCACTAAATATTGTGGTTCAATGAACAACTACATTGTATAATTTATTTTTGGATCAATAATTGGACAAGCAACTCACTAAAATTTTGTGGTTAATTGAACAAGGAAACTTTCCTTTTCAAGCATCTTATTTTTCTTAAATAGGAACAAACTAAATTGAGCTCAACATAGCTTGAAGGAATGAACTTTTCTTTACGTGTTTTGGGAGAAAATAGTTTAGATTAGGAGAGTATGCTCTTCTTCTTCAAAAGAATCAGAAATCCAGACATCCAAAGCTTTCCAATCTTGGTTACATATATTTAAATAGTAGAGGGCCTACTAGTTGAGGAAAAAATCTCTTGGGAATGACTCAAGTGAGGACAAGTTTTATGCTAACCCTTCCAACTCACTATAAATAGTTGCTTCCTCATAGGCCAAAGCCCCGAAAGACAGAACTGGTTTTGTTCTTGGAATTTTGACATCATTCCTTGAACATATCTAGGTATATGTAGAGCGGAGCCACTTGAATCTTGCTTGCAAGACTACATATATTTGGGTACTCATAGGGCTATATGCCTAAATTTTTCCTTGTGCAATTCTATGGGGGATAGTTTTGAATGGATTGCCCAATAATCTACAACAACTTCAACTGAAAGAATTTTTGATTCATCCCTGAAAGGGTGATAATCTTTGTGCAAGGAAAAAAGTAATTTCCCCAAGACACTCGTCATATTGTGCCCTCACTTGCATTCGGAGTCAGCTAATACAACATCATGACTAGAGCCATTGCATACCCTATAATGGCTATATTCTGATTAGCATTTGAGTGTGTACCTGAGTCAACAAGCAAAGAATTTCATCCTCCACCTAGAGAATAGGAAAAGATGAGTGTTTGTTTCACCCTCCTAACAATGCAAAATTGTTTGATGTGTTCAAAAGATCATTAAAAAGATAAGCTCCTCAAAACAATCAAAAAATTTCAAACCCTAGAGTACAAGTGTTTTTCACACATTACGACACCTCCTAATGCAATCTGGAAACAAGCAACTTCACACACTTTGAAAATGAGCTTTTTAGAACTGACCAAAACTGACAAAGACATCATAAGATCACATCCTATATTTTCCAAGTCACATGCAGTATTTAGGATTGCATTTGGTATTCTGGATCGCATTTAGTTAGCACACAGTCACATCCAGATTCTAGGATTGCATCTGGTACCATCAGAGGCTCGCATCTAGGAGCTTGCATTCAGGGCAGTGGGTACTTGTAGAAGTTTTTCTTAGAAAGTCTCATTTGACTAGGATACCCTTTTTTCTCTTTATTTGATTCCTTTTGTCTCTTCTGGTCTCCCTATTGTAATTTCAAAACACTTTTGAAATGCCCACCTTGTATGTCTAGTCAGTCTTTTACGATCAGTTCAATACGTGTGGTCTACCCACTTTCTACCAACAACTTGGTTCCTAGCTCACTATCAGGGCATTCTAACCCTCTGATGCTAGAATAATTTACATCCACCAACAAACAGTTAATTTTACCTAGACACACCCACTTGAACAATCTGAAACTCTCACTTGCACTATTGGGAAATGTTAACAAAGTTGAGAAACAACTTCATGGTTAACATGAGATGCAACAAGTACACAACTAAAGGATCAAAAGTACCTCCTAAAACACCACACTTTCAAGGAGAATCTTCTCATAGTTCCCTTCTCGATCTAGAATCCCCTCAAATGGATAGCGATACTCATAGATGGAGTGAGGCCTTTGAGGATTATGACAATGGAAAACACCAAAAACTGGAAGATACTGATGAGGAGGAAGGACCCAAATTTTAACATGGCCCATTTGGATCAGATAGTGAAGGGGAGATCCCCGAAGATGAATACGAAAAACTCAAATAGATTAAAAGGTTCCACAAGATATTGGAACAGATAATTGATGACGATAAAGAAAAATACTTCCTCCATCTAGCACCCACAGGTGTCAAATTACCCAAAGATTATGACGTGGAAAAGCTAAAGGAAAAGGAAGTACCAAACCCAATATCTATTCTCACCAAACAGCTCAATCTGATGCAAACAAAGCTCACAAACCTCAAACAAGAGAAGGAGAAACCCAAAACACAATACTCTTTGGATGCCATTTGTCCATTTCCTTTTGACAAGAGTATCACTATGGTCCCATTTCCCCCCAACGTGGCAAGGCCAAAGTATGACAAATACATGGGAGAAACTAACCCCCATGATCATGTAAGGGAATTTTGTGCTCTAAGCATCGAGTACATTCACAAACCTACATACCTCATGTGACTATTTCCAGGAAGTCTAGGAGGTAATGCCATGGAGTGGTTCTCAAAACTAAACCCTAAGGTCAAGACATTTGAGGAGTTGATCCAACGGTTCATTCAACATTACTCCTACAACATCCAAAATGATGTAACTATGATGGACCTATGTAACACCAAAAAATGAACTAGAGAATCATTCACACACTTCCTCCAAAGATGGAGGAAGATTTTTGCACGATATTCAAGGGTCATTCCCGAAATGGAGAAGATGGAAATCTTTGTTAATAATCTAGTGCCTGAATTGAACTATGCTCTACAAATGCAAGAATCTCCTAGCTTTTATAGAATGATTAAAAATTTCCTCTGTATTGAGGAAGCCATGGTGAAAAGGGGAGAGATCACCCTTCAAAATAAAAACAAAACCAACAAATCCAACTCCAAGCTTAAATGGTGGAAGAAAAACAAGAATGTTTTTAATGATGGAGTAGTTGATGCCTCTAACATTAATCCTAAACCTGAGGTATTTAATCTAACCAATGGCATGGAAGCAAGCAAAGATGCTAAGGTAACACCTCCCGTCCCTAAAGCAAACAATGATAACAACAAGGAACAAACATGGAATTCAAAACCCCAAAGAACATTCACTCCTTTGGGGGAGCCTCTTGAGACTATTCTGAAAACACTTTCGGATAACAAAGTTCTTAAAATTCTCGATTCTAAACCGTGGGAACCAATGGTCAAACCTAGGTGGTGGGATGATAATTCCTATTGTGTCTTCCACAAAAACAAGGGACACAAGACCAATAATTGCCTAAAGCTTAAGCATGTCATCCAAGACCTCATCAAAGGAGGTAAGATCAAAGTAGATGGACATACTACCAATGAGGATCATACAACATTCAACAAACCCTTTCCTAATTACAATCAAGTAGATACATCTAAAGGGAAGGGTAATGAGGTAAACTACACCTATTCCAAAAATGACAATGTGATTAATATGCTTGACATTAAAACCGAATCCATCAATGTGATCATAATTAAAGGTGTCTCATTCCACTCAAATGTTGTAACACAGAGCCAAGCACGGGTTACAATCAAAGGACCTCCAAAATTGACATCAATGTCAACATCCAAGGTTCCTATTGTAACTATTCCTAAACCAGCAGAAAAACACATGGTCACTATGACTTGGTAGACCAACTGCAATGAACCTCTACCAAAATTTCTATTTTTGAATTGCTCAAGATATCCATGGTACATAGGGAAATCCTAGAACAAGCCCTACACACTGCTAATGTTCCAAAAGATATTGACATAGAAAAGTTTCAAGTGATGGTCAATCACATCTCAATGCCGCACTACCTCTCCTTTTCTGAAGAGGATGATAAGTCATTGACACATCCACATAATCAACCCCTCCATATTGAAGTCCTTATTCATAAATCCTATGTTAGACGTGTGTTGATAGATGGAGGTGCACGATTGAATATATGTACACTAGATCTAATCAGGAGACTAGGTCTCTCAGAACAAACAATTGACTCTAGAAACAAGATAACCATCAAAGCTTATGATGAGGAAGAAAGATCCTCCAGAGGTCTTATTGTTCTACCTATCAGAGTCAGACCAATTGAGAGGAATGTCATATGTCAAGTTCTGGATTTACCATTGGCCTACAATATCCTACTAGGGAGACCATGGATTCATAAAATGCAAGTTGTACTGTCCACTTACCACCAATGCATAAAATTACCACATAATGGGGTGGAAGTGATGATTCCTGCAAATGCTAACTACACTTGCAACAATATCAAAGCAGGTAGCATGATCCCACACAACAAAGAGGCTATAGATACGGATGCTCCTAAAACTACCAAGGACATGGTTATGAAGAGTTTTAGCAAAACCTTGAAACTTGAAGAAAAAGGTATGGGAGAGTACAAGCTGGACCTAACTCCCTCACTGACAAAACTTTCAGTGTCACTGAGATCCTATGGAAAACCTTCATCTACATTCACACACGTAGCATCCAAAGAGCCAAAAGTATACAAAGCAATAGGCATGATAAAGGCATCCACATCTTCTTCAGATAACACAAAAGAACAGGCAGTCTTGGACTGGCTTTACAAAGGAGAAACAGTGGAATCTGAGGTCAAACATGTGAAGATATCCCCAGAATAGTATGGAAAGGGGTATGATTTCTTCGCACAAATAGGATACAAAGGAAAGGGGCCTCTAAACAACACCAGACAAGGGCTCATTGAACCTATACCCATGGAGTTCTTAAACACCAGAGATAAAACAGGACTTGGATTTAATACTCAATCTGACAAACCTACTTCAAAAGATAGCCTAGCCTCTGATAAAGGGAGTGATGATACAGATGAGATAGTACTAGAACAATGGCCTTATGAAATATAATTACATGTTGGTATAGAGAATCCTTCATATCAAGGAGAACGCTATGTACCTAGCTTTGAGGTACCACAAGATCTTCACACCCCTTTTCTAGCACAACCTCCCATTCAAGAGGTAGGAGACACCATAGCAACAATCACTCAAGAGATACCCCGGCCATAGAATCTACATCCTAACTAGGGGCAATTGGTCACAATTTCACATGTCCTCGATCTACCCCATTTTGATCTACAAACAACTAATCAAGTACATCAAATAACCATTGCAGAATACTTAAACATATCTGATGATGATGTCATAGACTCTCATGATTATGAATGGGATCAGATATCTATCACCTCTGAAGATATTGGAATAGATACAATTCACATGTTTGCAGCTCCCTCAACTCCTAGCAAATGATCTGACACTCCTCTCAACGATACTAATCCTCCTAAAGTAGAAGAAGAGTTCCTTCCCCCAATCATTGATGGAGACACTGGTGAATACATAAGTATAGAATAATTTAATAGGTCACAAGCAAGAAACCTCCATTTACAGAGAGATGATGATGAGATTTCTACAGACGAGTTGCTAGAGTTTGATCCACATATGACTAAAAATGACCCTTTTAATGATGATCTCACTCTTATTGATCTAAATATCAAAGAAATTAACTTAACAGACCATGTCATGTCAGTTAATGGTCTTGATGCTAACACGATGTTGTTTTTCCCAGAATCTGATTCCCTAACATTGGTACTTCCCAACCTAATTGACTAGACTGAAACAGATCCTATTCCTATCCTCGACTTTTCCAATGACCACACCCTAGCTTTTTATCTCAATGCTTGTGAACCTTACCCTTCTTCCACCAATGCAAGGAACAAGAACATGTCACAGGAGGATATCAGGTTTCTCAGTCACAAACTAAAAAATAAAAAGAAAAATAGGACTGATGGTGAAAACCACTATGTGGCAGTATTAGATCCCAAATTAGTAAAGAAAAAAGATGTATCCAATGGTGAAAACCTTTCTGAGGCACGAAAGGATGAGACTCTTGATATCCTCCCAGAACACTTTCAGGAAAGATCTTCGGTATTGATTGAACCAACACAGCCAATAAACTTGGGCACTATTGAAAATCCTCAAATAGTTCATCTAGCACAATCTTTATCAGAAGAAGAGGAGGTACAGTTCACAGAGTTCTTGAAAGAGAAGAAGATTAAATTTGCATGGTCTTATACTAATATGCTAGGGCTAGATCCTAATCTCATCATGCACCACTTGTCTATAGCTCCTGGGATCAGGCCCGTAAAACAAAAACTTAGTAAAATGCACCCACATGTTGCATTATTGGTAAAAGCAGAGCTAGAAAAGTTGTTGAAATCTGGATTTATTCGAGTCATTTCCTATGCAGGGTGGATCTCCAATGTGGTCCCCGTTTCTAAATCTAATAAATCTATTAGGACTATACAGACTTCAGAGACCTAAATAAAGCATTTCCAAAAGATGACTTCCCTCTACCAAACATTGACATGATCATAGATCTTATAGTAGGCTTTCAGATGTATTCATTAATGAATGGATTTTCAGGCTATAATCAAATCAAGATCACCCCTGAGGATCAAGAGAAAACTACATTCACATGTGCATGGGGAACCTTTTGCTGGAATGTCATGCCTTTAAGGCTAAAGAATGCCACTGCAACATATCAAAGAGCCATGACATGATGCACAAGAACATGGAGGACTATGTCGATGACACATTGGCTAAATCCAAGGAGAGAGGTGCTCACATTGCTGACCCAAGAAAGATATTGGATCAAATGGAACAATTCCAACTCAGGCTCAACCAAAAGAAATGTGCCTTTGGGGTCCAATCAGGGAAGCTCCTAGGATTCATAGTATCCATGAAGGGAATCGAGGTAGATCCTGCAAAGGTAAAGGCTATTCTAGAGATGGCTCCTCCATGTAACATCAGTCAAATGAGAATGCTACAAGGGAGACTCTAGTATATCAGGAGATTCATGTCCCAACTTGATGATAGGGCACAACCCTTTACTAAGCTACTAAATAAAGGGGTTACCTTCAAATGGGATGAACACTGTGAAGAAAACTTCAGAGAATTGAAGGGGTACCTAGCTACTCCACCTATTCTTATGGCACCTATTCACAGAAAACCCTTACTCTTATACATTTCAGCTACAACTACATCCCTAGGAGTATTACTGGCACAAGAAGATGAAACATAGAAAGAACAAGCTATCTACTACATTAGTAGAACACTAGTCACTTATGAGCTTAATTATAGCATTATTGAAAAAGCATTCTTAGCAGTCATCTTTGCATCACAAAAATTGAGACACTACATGCTCTCTCATACAGTGAAGCTCATTGCTAAGATCGATCCTCTAAAGTATCTTTTGAGAAAAACAACATTAGCAGGATGTTTGGAAAAATGGGTCCTAATTCTAAGTGAGTTTGACATTGAATATGTAGAATGGAGAGCTATCAAAGGACAGCTACTTGTAGATCAATTTGTTGATTCACCACTCTAGGATGATGAACCTTTACTAATTGAATTCCTTGATGAAACAATCATGCATCTCATTGAATATCCCTGGAAGATGTACTTTGACGGTTCATTAACTCAATGAGGATCTGGAGCAGGGGTCCTCTTCATAACTCCACAAGGATACAAGATTCCCAAATCTTAGAAATTGATGTTTCCATGCACCAAAAATATTTCAGAATATGAAGCATTGGTCAACGGCCTCAAGCTAGCTATGGAATGGAAGATCATAGAGTTACACGTGTATGGTGACTTACAACTAATTATCAATCAAGTCAATGGGGAGTATCAAACAAAAGATGAAAATTTGATTCCCTACAAGCAACTAGTTGATGATCTGAAAAAGTACATTGTCTTCGTCACCTTCCAACAGATACCACGGTCAGAGAACAAATTTGCGGATGCTATGGCTACCTTGGCATCCATGTTATAGTTGGAGGAACATCAATTCCACCATGACTTCTTGGTGGAATAAATATCCTATCCTACCTTTGATACCCCTGAATACCAGGTAATATGTACCTTGAATACCCCAGATCAGTCTCGGTATGTCATTATCATTGCTTACCTTTCTAACCAAACCATTCTCGCCAATCTATCTAGAAATGAGAAAAGATCCCTGATTAGGACAACATCACATTACGTCCTCATAAATAACAACCTATATCAACGCAGTCTTGATGGTACACTTCTTCGGTGTTTAGAACTCAAAGAGTCTGATCTAGCATTAAAAGATATCCACAAAGGTGTATGTGGATCACACTCAAACGACTTTTCATTAGCCAAGAAACTACTCAGAGTAGGCTATTATTGGCCTACCATGGAAAGAGATGCTATTCAATTTTCAAAATCATGTCTTAAATGCTAGACACATGGAAACCTTATCCATGCTCCTGCCAGAGAACTTATACCTTTCATAACACATTGGCCATTTTAGCAATGGGCCTTTGACTTGGCTGGACAAATATATCCCAACTCTTCAAATGGACACAAGTTTATCATTATGGCCACTGAGTATTTCACAAAGTGGGTCGAAGTCGTGCTGCTAAAAATCCACTGGCAAACAGGTGGCTATGTTCATTCTGAACTACATTATTTGTAGATATGGGATACCCTCTTTAATTGTAACAGACAATAGGGGCCAATTTAAAAATCAAGACATTGATAACCTTTGTGAATAGTTCCATATTACTCAACATTGTTCCTTAATCTATTATCCTCAAGGTAATGGATAGGCTGAGGCATCCAACAAGAATATACTCAAGATTCTACACAGAACTGTAAGCAAGTTTGGCAGAGAATGGCATCTACAACTAAATCCGGCACTATGGGCCTAAAGAACAAGCATAAGAACACCAACTAGAGCCATGCCATTTTCTCTAGTCTATGGCGCTGAAGCAGTGCTACCCATTGAGGTTGAAATCCCATCTTTACGGAGATCTTTACAAGGACTAGTTACTAACGAGTAGTACTGCATAGATAGGGTAAATTCTCTAGACTTGCTAGATGAGTGCAGACGACAAGCGTTTGATCACCTCAAGGTGTATCAAGCACGTATGTCCAAAGGTTACAACAAAAAGGTCAAACCACACAAATTTGAAGTAGGAGATCTCATCCTCAAGGAGAATCCTAAGAACCAGCCTAACAGGGAGTAGAAAGGAAAGTTTGAACCTAACTAGCTGGGACCTTATGTTATCATTACTACTTTTGGGACTGGAGCTTATCAGTTAGCAACACCAGAGGGAGATGTTCTTCCAGATCTTATCAAAAATCTACATTTGAAGTGGTTCTACGCTTAATGTTCAGCTAGCAGAGCCTGTACAACAAATAGTTCTTGCAAAATACCAAAAACATTCAAAAAATTGATCTTGAAGAAATCCAAAAACAATGGAAAAGATCCTACAAAAAGGGTATCCTTGGTGAAAACCTGGTAAACAGGCACCTTGATACTACAAAAACATTCAAAAAAGAAAAAATAGCAAAAAAAATTGAAAAAGAGAAAAGTTCCTTGATGAGCACCTGGCAAAATAGGCATCTTGGTAGCAAAAAGAAAAGGAAAGAAAAAGGTCTTTCCAAGTGGTGAAAACCTGGCAATCAAGCATCACTTGTGTTTTGCGCCACATCTATCAATGTACTACTGACACAAGGCCTTCATAATTTTTCTTGTGCTCATACACTGAATTCATCTTCCTAAATGGTTATCTTATCCTTGCTTGGGATTTGTCTACATTTACGTCTTAGGAATAAGTCATTATGCACTAGGGGCATCTTTGCTGGCATGTTAGATTGCGGTTGCTAGGTTTCTCTAGGAAGGTTTGCCTCATGAACACAATGTTTCTTGATACATGCAAAGTGATGTCACTTTCCAAAACAAGGGTGTCTTCCCAAAACATCAGACACGACATTTACATTAAACAGAGTTCCTACAGGGCTATATTGGATTGCAAACATGAACGAATTATCCTATCAATGCACAGACATGGAACACCATATTTCTTGTATTACAATTTTCTGATTGATGAATCTTTACTATGTTTGACATATGAATGAACAAGTACTACTTAAACACACAGTTTGATTTTGGTTTGATTATGATTATTTAGAATGGCCTGATGATGTTTTCAACTAGGGGCATCTAAGTAATTATAAATTTCATTTGATTTATTCTCAATTGATAAATTATTATGTCTTCTTAGTTGCTCAATGACGTCTGCACAAAGACAAAGAGTCACAAGGATAGGGGGCATAATGTTTTCTTGAATTTATACATATGGTAATTGTTCCAAATGATCCTATAAATTTCACCTAATTTGGATGTTTATGGTAAGAGCTGCCACTATGGGTGGATAGCTGCATATATCTTGATCTTCGTTATGTGTAAAATACGGTGAGGTTGAAATAATTTCCTTGTCAATTTTCTGATCCAAGTTCTCACTAAGGTATACGAATCATAATGTACCCAAGGATATGAATTTTCAAGCTCATTGTGGGTTCAATATCTTGCCTTAATCAAAATCTGGTATATTAAAAGAAAGGTGACTATTTTTATCTTGGCTTCTATGCCTTGATGCCTAAGTCTATTTCTAACATTTCAAATAAAACATAGTATTCTTACTTTCATAATATTAGTGGGTATTAGTGATGGTTGTACTATCAGGTGGTTTCCATTTCAAAAAGTGCCCAATGATGATAAAAAGCTATACCTTTGCATACTAGTGACAAAGTCCTAAGAGTCTGCATATAGCTGCACTTAGAGCTTTCATGGTGCATTTATAAAAGAAATAACAACATAAGGAATTTTGTGCTCAAAAATGATTTCTATCTTCTTCTAACAATCAAGTTAATTACATCATCCATATTACTGATATCAAATATTTTTGCACATCCATAACATACATTTTGCATTCATTAAAAAGGAAGAAATAGGAAAATACAATAATAAAGCATCCATGTATTGCATTTTTACTTTTTCATCCTAAAGTGCATCCATACATCTATTTGGCATAACCGTAAAATCAAAAGAAACATACATTTGCATTTTCACATAAGTATCATTTAAAACATATTTATATCAATAATGAATCATCACATCCAATCATAAAATGACGTTATCATCTAAAAACTAACTCATCAGGAGACCAAGATATCATCACATGTGCAAAGATATATTTTATCACATCTATGAAAGCAAGGGGAACTCATGAAACATGTCAGAATTAGGAAGATGAATCAGATATATATATATATATATATATCATCACGATATGGTAAAAACCATAATATAGAATAGTATGCATAAAGAGTATCAATGTATTAGAGAGCCAAAATGAATCAGATATACATGTATGAATGTCATCTACAAAAATAGATCTCAGAAGGATCCAAATATACAAAAGAGGGGATCTCAGCAGGATCTAGATATATAAATATAATCTCAAGATACACATGTCATAAAGATGGTACAAAATGTCAACTCTATCCCGCCCCCTCTCCCTGATCAGGAGGAGGAGGAGGAGGTGGTACAAAAGGAGCTGCTAGAGGAGGCATGGCCCCCTCTGACTGCTGAGTCACTTGTGAGAAGGAAGGTGCTCTCTAACCCTCAGGCACTGCTGCATGATATAGGGCATAATAATAAGTGGCCCTCTGCCCTTGATGAATTGTTGTCTAGGCATGTGCGTCTCTCTTAGCTCTAAGAATCTCCCACTGCCTATCCCTCTCTACTCTCAGTCTCTCTAGATGTATATCCCTATCTGCCAATAGGGGATTGATAGTAGTAACTCGAGCCTCCAATGCTGTAATCCTCACTCAAAGCTACTCCCTCTCCTACTCACACCTGGACAGAGGATCTCCATCTCTACCTGTATCCTGCTCCTAGGACCTGTACTGTCCTCTATCCTATGGTCTATCTTGTGACCCCTATTGTCCCTGCCTCTACTGGTCCCTAGTAAGGAGTAGACTGAGATGTCTCTAAGGAGCTACAAATCTGAACCGGGTACATTGACCCTCTCCACTACCACTGCCACTGGCTACACCTATATCGATAGCCTCACCACCTCCTCCTCTATCATCTCCATCAAGACCATCATCAGGAGGCGGATGCCTGACATCCCTACCTCCATCTCTTCCACCATCATGCCCTCCATGCCTGCCAGGAGCCCTATCTCTCTGCACATCACCCATACCCTTGGTTGGTCGATCATTAGGATCATAGTCTAAGGGATCCTCTATGTGAGGAATGATCTCCTCAGGAACAGTAAATCGAGGGAAGGGGTACTGAAGCCTCTCAGCAACATAACCATTTGACACACCTGTGTCTGCTACATCAGACTGGAGTTCCCAGTCTACTGCTACCATATCACAGATCTCCTAGTGAGCCGTCTCATATGGTAACTATGCCCCCCATAATGGTGTCTTGTCTCTATTCCGGGAGTATATAGCAATATCCTCTATCCTGTCCTGTCGACGACCATACTGCCTCAGCACTCTAGTAATCACGAACCGCTCTATGATATATCTAGTCCTGCCAATAAGATATCAGCTCTAACACAAGTAAAGCACCTCCTGGGCATCTAAGGTCCACACCTCGCAATCTAAATATGGTCGCCAAACGTCCTCTATCATATCATCGAACAAACAGCGCCAGTACTCAATCTTTCCTAGATGGGGCTACTAAAGAAGACCTGCATACATATAAACATAGGGCTGCTCTGGTGCCCTCTGTCTATCTACAATTGGTCATGTCACAGGGATGTGCTCCCAGGCCCAGATCTACAGAATAAGAATGCCTACAGTCATGCTCCAAGTATAGTGATATACTATCTCATGCAGCTCTCTATACATGTGGGCTAAGATACAATTGCCCCAAGCAAATCTATGATAGTAGGTCACCATCTGCTCTATCATGTCTACCTAGCTAACCATGAATTCGTGCTGGCCCCTATCAGGCATCAGGATGCCACCTATTAAACTGGCTAAATAAATAGATAAATGATCATAATGATCAACCATGTAATCCCACGACACATACCTCTAATCTATGGTATCATCCTAAAAATATCTTCGTGCAACACTAATCACCACGACTGCCGTCGACTCAAATCATACCTCATGCCTGATCATCGACACCCAAAGTATCCTCCAAACATCCTCAGGAGTCACTGTGATCTCTCTAGTCAGTAAATCAAAGGTGTTGTGCTCTGAATGCCATCTCTCAGCAAGAGCAGTCAACAACCCACGGTTTACCCCGATCTCAGGTAAACCCATCAACGACCGCAATCTGCATCAGATCATGGCAGTCAAATCCTCATCTGACAACCATCCAGACAATGCAAGTACATGCATAGGATAAGTGTTGCAAAATGTGACTACCTCAAACTGGGCCTATTTTGGACAAAAATGACAATACATCAGTATCCTATCTATGATACAGGGGCAGACTCCTAATCAGCTAAGTAATTCCAAGTTCCCAGGATGCAAATAGATCAAACAGATTGAGATTCTAAGTTTTCTAACCAGATACAATTCTGAAACAAAAGGATGTGATCCATTCTGCCAGATACAATCCTAGAAATACAGGATGCGACTAAGTTTACAGGATGCAATCGTAAATGCAGGGTGCGACCCTAAGCAAATAGGGTGCGACATACTAATGGATTTCCCTTAAAAAATGACAAAAATAATGAAAATGGATGCGATCCAAGGTATCCTAGATGCGACGCAAGAATCCAAAAAAATCAGATGCGATCCAGGAAAAACTGGATACGACACGGGATTCGCAGGTTGCGATCTAAAATCCTGGATGCGATTCAAAATTGTAAGGGCCATAAAAGCTACAAAAATACATGAAATTGAAATTTGCAAAATTCACGAGGTAGTTTTTTGAGCACTTACCAATGGTGGGTAGTCGGCTGGATGCTGATGTTGATGACTCATCTTGAAATGATGCTTCCTCATGGGGACTACCATCTTCTCTATAGAGCTCTCTGAATTACTATGGATGAAAGTGAAAATGAATAGTGAAATGGTAATTTTGGAGACTTATATTGGTCTTTTGAGCCATTTAGGAGTTCTAAAACTCCTCCCAGACAACTACAACTTTATTTTTGTTCTCTTTCTGATCAATCAGGAACCAAATCGAAGGTGCATACGATATTTTCAGTAGCACAGTACCATTCTTACAACAATTTCAAAAATTGCAAATTTGCTTCATTTATTCCAACCATCGGTCAATACTGCACATTTTATCATGCATCTTGGTCTAACATCATTTTATTAGTCTCATCACTCATATTTTCACGTAATTAACCTGGTACTTGTGTGTTTAATTTTAAACACACCTTCTTTTCTACTTCTTCTACTCCATTCTTTCTTTCCCTAACCACTTCCTGCAAGTGTTACGTTCTTTCAAACTGAGGGATTTTATTCTTTTCCTTCGATTTCATTCCCGAGGGGGCATGATTACACTATCATCAATAAATTTTTTGTTCGAAACAACATCAAAATGACTTCATTATCAAACAAACTAGGGGCATAACAGTTTCCTTGACTAAAGTCAGAACTGTTGGATAGAAAGATTTGGTTCTCATGAGCTGGATATTTTATGTTTCCTCATTTTAAAAGATTTTTATTAAGCTCCTGGCATCTTCATACTTGATTTTTGGACGACAACCAAGTTCAGAATCAGTATTATCAATCTTTGGACGACAACCAAGTTCAGAATTAGTACCTTTAAAATCTTTTATTAATTTTTTGAACGACAACCAAGTTCAAAATCAATTTTATTAGTTTTGTTCGATCGAGTGCGAGACTGATTTCATACACATTTTGTTCGACAACCAAGAACGGAATTCTCAATCTTTCTGAAGTCAAAATTAAAAAAAAAAATTCTTTGAATCAATGCGCTACTCGCACATCAATTCAAAAAGGGGCAAATGTAACCACCTGAATTTGGTCTATTCCAGCTATGGACCCTATTTTCCCTAAGTGTGATCATACCCTCGATTATATCCAAACGACCCTGTTACTGCTTGGCATAATTCTTCAAATCAATTTAATGTCCTAGGTGATTTTTATCATTGAATTATATTAACTATTATAGCCATATGATTTAAATCAATTCAAAATAATTAAATCAAACCAAATTCAAACATGGCTATAGTATTTAATTATAAAGGAATTAAATAAATCCCTAAATCAATTACCCCCTTGCAAATAACCCATTCCCCTAGCCTATTTAATTTAATTTAATTGGTTATAGTCCCCTAATTATTAAAAAGCAATTAAATTGTTTAAATAATTAATTCCTATATTTTTGAATGAATTAAATAAGTTTAATTCATCTAATTAATATTCTCCTAAACCCCAACCTAACCTATCTCAACCACTTCTACCCTGGGTTCTAACCCTTCTCAACCCATTCACCCTTGCTAATCTAATTCTAATCCTAATTCTAACCCTAACTCACCTCCTAATGTTGTCACATTCCATTAGGGAATGATTAACAAACTCAACCCACTTGAGAAAGTCCACTTTCTCAAGCATGACTTTCCTAAGGGACCAACTTGCCAAGTTGAATCTTACACACTCCCCATGCTTCTTTAAGGCTTTCATTAATGCCTTATTAATGAAGATGCCTTAAGCCTATGTCTCCTCCATTCCTCATTAATACCTAAGGCATTAATGGCTCTTACACCACCATTAATGAGTCCCTCAACTCATTAATGAGCCTTGTCTCCCCTCTCTCTCTCTCATTCTTCTATAAATAGAAGCCATTTTTTAGAGCAATTGAGCCTTCATCTCATATTGTAAATGCATTGTTATGCTATTAGATTAAACTTAGACTCATACTTCATTTCATAGTACATGCTTATACATTGCTATTATGCCCATTTTTAGCCTAAAATGCATTGTTCTTTGAATATTAGCTTGTTTTAAACTAAATCTTTCATGCTAGGTTGTTTATGTCACTGGTATTTAGCATAAATCTGAGGGCTTTTATGTTACATGCTACACTCATCCTAGTTAGAAAGAAATAAGTTGATGGTAGGGTTTATATGCTCTTTAACCCTTATTTTTCACTAACAAAATGACTTATTGAAGTGTTGTATTCCAAATAACAGGTGCACAAATATACACACAGAGCTGAGAGGCTATGTTTTGATAGTCACCACTGGAAGTGATTCATGGAAGAACTATTTGCAGGAATGTCGATATTTGGTGTAACCCAAGAGATATTGAATGTCACTTTTAAAGCGACCAATGAAGATAATCATATTCTCAGAACCGTGGAGACTCAGCCTTCGAAGAGAGAGAAAAGGTGGCAGATTAAGATGTGATAGAACCATATGGTTATGTAGTGCGACCCCGGCCCATGGAAGACCTGCAAGAATATGCAATAATCCTTGAAGGTAAAAATGTTTGTTGCTTAGTTTGGTTCAATATGTAGTCATGGAATATAATATTTAATTGATGTTTTTATGTTGAGTGGATATTATTATTATTGAAATAATGAAAGAGTCTGAGCCTGTAATCAATGTCTATAGAGAAAGGAAGTATCAAAATGTAGGTTGGTGGAATACCATCGATGCCGTCTACATCAGGATGCTAGTTTCATCACTTTTGATAGGTGTTTTTCTTCTAGGCTCAGAGCATTGTTGTTTTCAGATAATCCAAGGATTCATAAAGGTCTGTTGAATCTTTTAAGACCAAAATATTTTGTTAAAATTTTTGAGATAGTACACAATTGGGGTGACATCATCTTATACCCTATTTCAATAGTATTAAGAGTTTATGGTTTTAGCGGAGTCCCAAATATACTCCCATATCAAGTACCTCTTAAGGTAGGCATTGCGGAGATAATTAGGCAAATTGGTGGCTTACAAGAGGAGGCATTGGTAGGGAAAGGGAAAGGCACTATCTTCCCTGTTATTACAATTGCCCGTCAATTTGTTATCACCAAAGGGGGATGGAAATATTTGAATAAATACCTAAAACCCTATCAAATGACAACATCAGTGGTGAGATGTGCTGATACTGAAGGATTCATTAGTGATATGTTCAGGAAAAGAACAAAGTGTCTCGTATTGGATCATCAGTTTAATTTTCCAGAGGATATCATCATGAATGAATTTAATCTACAAGAGAAAGAGATCAAGAAATAAAAATGGTTTGTCTACAAGAAGACCTTGGATTTTGTACAACAATTTGAAAAAGGATATGATCATTTAAAAGAACTAATGCCCTGTGCAAAGAAGATAGAATCTTTAATGACAATGTTTGAAGATATCATGCAAGCCTTGAATCAAAAGAAAGAAAAGGTCATAGAAGCAGAGCCAGAGAAGGCTAAGGCAATTTTGAATAAGGCTATCCATGCATGGGGTTTGTGAGGTCCTACCCCGACCATCCATTTCAGAGCTGCTACTGTTATATTATAATTGTCTAGATGATATGTTTGTTTTGTTACACTTCATTTTGGACCTTCTATAGTATAGATATAATATGAGGATTCTATTTTGATGATGCTTAGATGTATTTACATATATGATTCTCAGTCCTTGTTGACATGATTTAACTATTTCTATCTTTTATTTGATATCACAATATGATCATATGACATGAAAATGTGAAATTTGATTTAAATTCTGCAATTTCTTCACATTGATAGGTTAGATAAGCAATTTTCATGATAATGAGATCTATCAGTTAAATATCAATGTTTGATCTAGTTTTGAATAGTGATAAATAAATTTTGTCTAAAGGAATATATTATAACGTGAAATAACATGAATATGTGTTTTCATTCTTGGACTACTGATGCCTTGTCCGAGTGTGCCGGAGGAATAACCATGGTTTCAATTGGGGAAAAAAGTTGGGCTAAATTGTGAAAATCCTTGTGAGGCCAAGGTAAACCCTAAAGGGGAAATAACCTAATTGTAAATGTGGGTTGCATGGTTGTAAAGATTATTCCTTTAATTTTACTAATTTCTTTTAGAACTTGCCACGATGTAAATGTGAGGTGCTTTTGTAGTGTCAATTGACACATGTGTTGTGATATGACATGCCTTTGTGGATCTTTGAGTTGTTTTTTACCCTAGGCTAGTTGTAGAGTTACCATGAGAGGTAAGTTTGCCTTGATAACCCACGTCATGGGTGCTATTCTTGAAATTCGAATGAAAACTTTGAAGGGGTTTTTGGAGGGTTAAATTTAGTCCTTTGATGTAGTTTGAGTTAAGATTATCTAGTTTTTATGTAGTGCTATGGGTTGGGGGTTGTTTTTCAGTGTTTTGGGTGCCATAACCTTTTTTATAGGCCTTCTTTAATGCCTTTCTTTGATAGTGGCAAAATTTGGGGGAAAGGGATAGACCCTCACTTCCTCCAAGTTAGTGGAGTCCCTTCCTTGCATGAAATTTGACATATGTAAGAAAGGAGGAAACATGCTTCTATCTTCTTGAGGGGAAAGAGGTGGAGTTGGGAAAGGGGTCCTTTTAGGGGGAAGAGAGAGGAGAGTTGGGGTTGGTTGCCCACTCTCCATTTTGGAGACTTTTGATTTTGCTTGAAGGGAGATTTGGCTAATTTTGGAGGGAAGGAAGGAGAGATAGGATCTCAAAGAAAATCATCAACATCATCCATAGCTAGGAGTAAGGATGGTACCCCTACGTCCAGATGTGGTTATTGCATTTATGTTTGTTATAGATTTCTTGTTTAAATTTTACGTATTGCAAATAATTCATGTTTTGTGCAAATATGGTAGTGTTATTATGTTTGGTGAAAAAAAATTCTTCCTTGTTCTTGTTTTGATGTTTGTTATTGTTGTGCATGGGAGTGAATTGGCCTATCTTACCCTTGGGAGGGAGGAGATAGTCAATTTTTGGGTGAAGGGTATAGTTGGAAAACCAAGATAGTTGAGAGTCTCTTCTTGGAAAGAAGAGGGATGTCATGGATGTTATTGGCTCCATATTGCCATTGCTATTTTTTTTTGAATATTGCTTATGGGGGTGATAAGGGTATTGGTTGTGGGTATGGAGCTTTTGGGAATAAATTTTGAGCCTTGGAAAGGCATGTGTACATTTCTGCATAGTGGGGCATATTGCTTGGTAATCTCCTACTTGTGTATTTCCACCTTCACCCCTAGATTGAGGCCATTTTGACTCAATTGTGCTTTAAACCTTGGATGGGAGTTTATGTTGTTTCTTGTTTAGTTTTGAGTATGGTTGTTTGATTTGTCATCCTACCCTTCTTTTTTCCCCCTAGCTCGGGGGTGGCCTCATAAGAGGCCTAGGCTAGGAGGTGAGCTCCCATGGGATATTCCAAATCTTTGTATTTTTGCAGATTTGTGGTTGTTACTTTGTTGATGGATAGGTCCAAAGTTGTAGAATAAAAGGATCATTTTGTTATTATCATCTTGATGGAGAATTGTTAAGTTAGCTTTAAATATTAGCCATAGGGATGATGCTTTTGTTATATGAGAGTGTTGTAATTTGGTTATATTCTATTTAAATATTTAATTTAAGTTGCTAAAAATTATTAGTATGTAGAGATTTAGTTGTTGATATTTTGGAAGTATAATTCCTTGCTTAAAACAATCTGTACTAAATCTTTATAAGCAAATTTACATCTATTATTCAGCAGACATCATTGTTTAATTGTTTAAAATAGAAGATAATTTTGTTACATTTGATAAAAGATTTTATTTAAAGATGATTAAAGTTGCATACTTAAATTGTATCAAATCTATGCATATTGGTTATTTACACGATTAAAATTTTCAGGCTTTATAATCTTCTGGTACTTGCTATTTTTGTTAAAGTGATATAGTCTACCTATGTTATTTCCTTAAATACTTATCCTTAGATCATTTCTATAAAGGGGATATCGAACCCCTAATTAATTGTATTACTAAATAGTTTCATATTCCAAATTGTACAGAATACAGAGATGTAAGTGAACTATAATAAAGAGTATAAACAACATAACATCATATCTTCAACTCTCTAATGTTTTTGTAAAAATATGTGTATTAAGACGATCTTTGTTGGATCTATATGTTATTTTATTAATATAAATGGCAGCCTAAACAAATATTTATAATATAACATGGGAGATACATTAATCTAAATCCTAATCTGAAAGATACATTAAACTAAAACTTACAAGCTACCTTGTCATATTCGAACTCTAAAACTATTTATATGAATGTATTTTTTTTTTCTTAAAGTATCTGTATATATGAATTGATGTTATAAGTTATATCTAGTTTTGTAAATACATTCTCCATAGGAAAAAATAAAAAACTGATTTTAAAGAATAACTTAATAGAACCTTGGTATATAAGAAAGGAGACAAATTTTAATGGAATCTGTTAGAAAACAGCTACTCTAAATGATTATCCAAAATGAATTTTCTTTGGATCTTATGTATATATATTTATATATGTTTATATACACATATATATAAGAATATAAGAATAAATATATATATATATATA
>MU227590.1:1212290-1232151 GCA_018584345.1 Thuja plicata | reverse complement strand
CCACAGGTTATGTCGTGGGTGGCATCGCCACCAAGGGTGGGTGGAAGCCGAGCCCCACCCTACCCCCTCCTTTTAACCCCCACCTTCCTTTCTTGCGCACACGGCCGGAGGTGAGCTGCGGCCTCTCCACCGCACAGACCTCCCTTGAACATAGCAAAGCCACTGCCATGCTTGCATACATATGCCAGTATACATGTATTATACACAAAGTGCATATACATTTTTACTTGTGTATATATGCAACTCTCCATTCTTCCTCCGTGGATGCAGTCGCATGAAGCAGACCTCCAACAGCAAAACCCAAAAAAAAATAGAGATTATCAAACCCCTAGGGTTAGGACACAACCAAGAAAGAGAGGAGGAAAAGAATGAAATTTTCATCTCTTAGCTACCCTTATTTGGAGCCCTAACCTTAATTTTGAATTAGGGTTAGGGATTTCCAATAAGAGTATAGTAAGTGGGTGAAACTTTAATTGTTATTTGTTATTTCTTGAAGATTAACCTTAGTGTAATCCTTTTATATCTTAGGCACTAATAAATAGAATATTAATATATTAGCTACTCCTTAAAATAGTCAAAAAATTAGAAGGAGAATTAATTTAATATGGTTATCATATGGGTTATAATTAAATACTATTGAGTAAAATTAAAGCCTTAGATTTGAGTCTTATATATATATATATATATATATATATATATATATATATATATATATATATAACCTAATTAGTGATATGTTATTTATAGTTTATTAATTTCTTTTTAGTTTAAAGATTAATGTGATTTAATGGTATGGCTCGATTTGCCATATAAATTAAATTACGTTTAAAACATTTTAACTTATTAGTGATTTTAAATAATAAGTATGAATTTTCCTTAGTTTATTTTCTTTGAACCTTATGTATTAACGTTATCGTAGTTTCGTCACGTAATTGTATTTATGTTAAAATGTTATCTAGCTAGTGAATACATCATATATATTAATGTCATTTAGTCTTAAAGAGATTAATGATTTTTCTTCTTTTTTTTTGTATGCTGATTATTTTCTAGGTAGATATAGATTTTTAATCAAAGAACATTTTAAGGTATTTTTAGATCAAATTTTATTGATATATTAATTTGATCATTTGAATGGAAGCTAGTTTATTAGATTAAAGTTTAAGGATTTAGGACCTTCCTTAGATTTTTAAGCCATAAAATTAATTAGGAAATCCTAGACAAGATGTGACACTTGTCGTTGGTAAGGTTATTTTTACATGACCAATACATGTGACCAATGTATTGGTCAATGTAAACATAATGTTAAGATGAGACTAGTTTAACTGATAGGCTCTAACACCGACTTATGATTTTTTTTTATTTTTTTTAAAATGACAGGAGATTGCGAACCCGTTTTAGATAAACTCTAGAAACACTTAAGAATCGTATTTGATCCATGGACCCTAGTAACCAAAGGGATGAGGGATCTTGACTCACGTCATGATTTCCCCTCAACCCTAATAGCGATATTTGACTTCCAACACTTTAAAGGATACCTTTTCAAAACAAAAATTGTTGTGTTTTATGATGAAATTTTGGGCATGACATTTTGGTATCAGAGCATGGTTCAACCTTAGAACCTTAGTCCCATTGTGTTTAAACCTTATAACCTTTAAACTTTGCTTTAATTTGTAGGATGCCTCCCATCACTCGAGAGGCTCACCGACATGGGATAAGTTGGGGTCAAACCTGTGTGGCACCAGCTCTTGATAACCGAGAAGCAGAGGGTACTAGGGCAGACGCTGATGTGGAGCAGGAACCTCCACCTATTCCACCCCCAAATCCAAATCAGGAGGTACTTAATGCTCTTCATAATCTAGCAGGGATTCTTATGGATAGGTTGCCACTTGGAGACCAGATAGCAGGGTTAGGAGGATCAACCCATGAGCATAGTAGGATCCCTCCTCCTCGACAAGATGAGGAGGCAAGCAGAATAGGATGGGGAGTCCATTAACATGGTGGGACCACTCCCACGGGTTGTACATTTGACAGGTAGAGGAGCACCCTAGGATGTGGGGACCAGGTTAAGGATTTTCTTTGGCTCATACCACCACCCTTTTCAGGAGCCACAAATGGGATTGAGGCTGAGGTATGGTTACTAAGTTTAGAGAGGTGCTTTGGTTTGCGCACATGTGAGAGCAATGTGCGAGCTCGATTGACCATCCTCTTGTTGAGAGGAGGCACATCAGTTTGGTGGTGCCATGAGGTGTACAAGAGTAACCTGGCTATTGACACACTCACCTTGGATTCCTTTTTGGAGAGATTCAGAGACCGTTACCTCTTAGAGCATTATAGGTAGCATCATAGAGACAAGTTCCATGATCTACAACAGAGGGGTTTATCTATCGCTCAGTATGAGAGTAGGTTTCTTGAGGTTCTACTTCATGTAGAGCACATGAAAGATGAGAAGCTTTGTATCAACTGCTTTGTTAAAGGGTTGAATGCTTCTATTTCTGGACCAGTGTGCATGGCAGCACCAAGGAATTTTCAAGAGGCCATAGAGAAGGCCTATATTCCAGAGGAGGTGCAGGCCAGAGGACACAATACTCAGGACCGGTCACAAAATTGGGTTTTCGCACCTCAGAGTTCAAGTTATCATAGACCCTCATGGAAGGGAAATTAGAGGCAATCATTGGGACCTTTATAGCCCCATAGCCTTAGCCACAACAGACTCAGTAGAGTCAGAGGACTAGACCAGCATAGGGATAGCATGGCTTTAATCCCAAGAAGTGACAAGCACAGGGCCCTAGACAAGATCAGAGGTCACAGGCACCATTCACACCTCCAGCGAAGACTCAGAAGACCTCTTGAGGTGGTTTCAATAGTTCTAGTAGGACAGGGGGATCACAACATACCATATCACATGGCATACAGATGTAGTCTCGAGGTCCTTGTTTCACATGTGGAGCCATTGGGCACTTTGCTAGGGATTTCCCCCAGGGTGGTAGTTCATGTCCAGCAACATCTAAGGCCACGGCTAGGGACTTGGGTAAGTCCTATACAATCTTTGCAGCAGTTGATAACCGCCAGGCTGAGCATCAAGCCACAGTGATCGAGGTAGTAGGTATGATTCGATGTCGTACCATCACTATCCTTTTTTATTTAGGAGCTACATATTATTTTATTCCCCATTTGTAGTGGAGCGATGTGGGCTAGTGGCAGCTAGATAGGAGGTTAAATGGGAAGTGGAGTTAGCATCCAGAGCTAGGGTATCAGTTGATTCCATAGTTAGAGAATATAAAAAGTAGATAGGAGACATGACCTCCATGATTGATTTACATATCACCCCTCTCAGTTCTTATGATGTAGTCCTTGGCATGGATTGGCTTTGCATCCACAGCACCAAGGGGCAATGTAGATAGAAGAGGGTCAAATGTGTAGATGGCCTAGGTTTACCCATTGTTATTTCATGGGTCCAGAGACTCATATCTCTTCATGTGATCTCCGCCATGAAGCTTAAGCACTGCATGTGCAAGGGATGCCATTTTTTTTCTATTACCATCAGTGACAGAGAGGAGGAAGAGGAGGAGAAGGAAACCTCCCTTGATGACTTCCCTATATTACAGGAATTCACAGATGTTTTCCCCTAAGAGATACTTGGTATCCCTCCACCTAGGGCAATGTATTTCCATATAGACCTTGTGCCAGGGGTTGTACCCATATCTAGAGCCCCGTATAGAATGACTACTCATGAGCTTGATGAGCTCAAGGTCCAGTTGGAGGAGCTCTTGGAGAAAGGGCACATTTGCCCTAGTGTTTCACCATGGGGAACACCCGTCATCTTCATTAAGAAGGATGGATCACTTAGGCTATGCATGAATTACTGTTAGATAAATAAAGTAACCATCAAGAATCGGTATCCACTCCCTAGGATCAATGATTTATTTGATCAGCTTCAGGGTGCCCGTGTGTTCTCAAAGATTGACCTAAAATCTGGATACCATCAGTTGAGGATTGTGGAGAGTGATATCCACAAGACAGCCTTCCATATAAGATACAGACATGATGATTTTACCATGGTTCCTTTTGGCCCCATGAATGCTCCAGCGGTATTTATGAGTCTTATGAATGGAATATTCCATACATTCTTGGACAGATTTGTTATTGTGTTCCTAGATGACATCTTGATATACTCTCGTAATGAGGAGGAGCATAAGGAGCACTTGAGGCAAGTTTTGTAGTACCTGAGAGATAATTAATATGCCATTTTGTCAAAGTGTGCCTTCTTTAGGTCAAAGGTCCACTACCTTGGTCACATTATTTTAGGAGATGGTATCGCAGTCAATCCATCAAAGATTAAAGCTATCATGGATTGGTCGGCACCTACCATTGTGTCAGAGGTAAAGAGCTTCATGGGGTTAGCAGGTTACTGTCAACAATTTGTCAAGGGCTTCTCTAGAGTGTTAGACCCCATCACATCCCTTCAGAGAAAGGGAAAGAGGTTTGAGTGGACGGAGAAGTGTGAGAGGGCCTTTTACGAGCTCAAGAGAGCCCTTACTAGTGCACCTATCCTATAAGTACCAAATCCTTCAGTAGAGTTTATGGTTTGCACAGATGCATCCTTAGATGTACTTGGAGTAGTCCTTATGTAGGATGGATGAGCCATTGCCTATGAGTCTAGGAAACTAAAGACTCACAAGCTTAATTATTCGACACATGATCTTGAGTTAGCTACTATGGTTCATGCATTAGTAAGGTGGGATCACTTTCTTTTGGGGCATCATTTTGAGCTCCATTCAGATCACCAGAGCCTCCAGTACATATTCACACAGCCTAACCTTAATTCCTAACAAAGGAGGTGGATGGAGTTCCTTTGTGAGTATGATTTTGATATCCACTACATCAAAGGCAAGGATAATGTTGTAGCAGATTCCTTGAGTAGGAGGCAACATATACTCTCCTCCATGACTACTAGGATGGATTTGAGGGATTTCATACTAGAGTACTTGCTTGAGGATGAGTTCTATTCAGAGTATATTCAGTTGGATCTTGATTAGAGGCCCCTTAAGGGGAAAATTGATAGTTATTCCTTAGAATCTGATGGACTTCTTTGTCATAGGGGCCGCATATACATCCCTGCACTCAATGGGTTGCGTGACTTAATTATACTTGAGGCTCATAGAGCACCATATGCAACACACCTCAGGGTCAAGAAGTTGCATGCAAATCTGAGGCAGCTCTATCACTAGCCGGGTATGAGGTTGCACATTGCTAGTATTGTGGCCAGATGTTTAGAGTGTCAGAGAGTTAAGGCAGAGCACAGTCATCTAGGTGGACTTCTTTAGCCTCATGAGATACCGGTGTGGAAGTGGGACACCATTTCCATGGACTTTATTATTGGTTTACCTATGTGTTCTTGTTGTCATGATTCCATCATGGTGACAGTGGATAGGTTGACCAAAGTTGCCCACTTCTCACTCATGCGTACCACTTTCACAGCTCCTGCAGTAGCTCAAGTATTCTTGCGAGACATTGGCAAGCTCCATGGCATTCCTCATAAGATCATATTAGACTATGATTCTCTCTTTACCTCTTCATTTTGGAGAGAATTACAGATAACATTGGGCACCAGGCTCAATTTTAGTACAACCTATCACCCTAAGATAGATGGGCAGACTAAGAGAGTTAATCAGGTATTGAAGGACATGTTGTGGATGTATATTATTGATCACCAGACCCGATGGGAGGACTACCTTCACTTAGCAGAGTTTTCCTACAATAATGGGAATCACACATATTTGGGTATGCCTCCGTACCATGCCTTTTATGGGAGGCCATGTTGGACACCTTTGAGTTTGGATAGGATTGCGGATAAGGTTTTAGTTGGGCCAGAGTTAGTCAAGGACATGGAGCAGCAGATTTTTTTGATCAGGGAGCATCTGAGAGAGGCACATGATAGATAGAAAGTATGTAGACATGAAGAGGTCTAATAGAGACTACATGGTTGGAGACAGGGTATTTCTGAGTGTATCCACATAAGATTCTGATCTGTTTTGGAAAGGGCTCTAAGCTCGCACCTCATTTTCTGGGACCCTTTGAGATTTTGGAGAGGATAGGACCAGTTGCCTATTGTCTAGTGCTGCCACCTAGCCTATCACGTATGTATGATGTATTCCATGTATTTGTATTGAGGAAATATATCTATGATGACTCTCACATAATTTATTGGGATGCTTTATAGGTGGAGTCGAATGGGCAGTTGGCACTGGAGCCCATTCGCATTTAGGCTCGGCGGATGTTGGCCTTGCGAGGGTGAGAGCTGGACTAGGTTAGGGTCCAGTGGGATTGCTATGATGAGGTCAGAGCCTCATGGGAGGATACAAAATGCATGAGACAGGAATACCCCCATCTTTTTGATGAACTCCAGGTGGAAGTTCATGCATAAAGGGGGAGGATGTGAGGTCCTACCCCGACCATCCATTTCAGGCCTGCTACTGTTATATCATAATTGTCTAGATGATATGTTTGTTTTGTTACACTTCATTTTGGACCTTCTATAGTATAGATATCATATGAGGACTCTATTTTGATGATGCTTAGATGTATTTACATATATGATTCTCAGTCCTTGTTGACATGATTTAACTGTTTCTATCTTTTATTCGATATCACAATATGATCATATGACATGAAAATGTGAAATTTGGTTTAAATTCTGCAATTTCTTCATATTGGTAGGTTAGATAAGCAATTTCCATGATAATGAGATCTATCAGTTAAATATCCATGTTTGATCTAGTTATAAATAGTGATGTGTAAATTTTGTCTAAAGGAATATATTATAACCTGAAATAACATGAATATGTGTTTTTGTTCTTGAACTACTGATGCCTTGTTCGAGTGTGCAGGAGGAATAACCATGGTTTCAGTCGGGGAAACAAGTTGGGATAAATTGTAAAAATCCTTGTGAGGCCAAGGCTAACCCTAAAGGGGAAATAACCTAATTGTAAATGTGATTTATGTTGTAAATGTGGGTTGCATGGTTGTAAAGATTATTCCTTTAATTTTTCTAATTTCTTTTAGAACTTGCCATGGTGTAAATGTCAGGTGCTTTTGTAGTGTCAATTGACACATGTGTTGTGATATGGCATGCCTTTGTGGATATTTGAATTGAGTTTTACCCTAGGATAGTTGTAGAGTTACCATGAGAGGTAATTTTTCCTTGATAACCCAAGTCATGAGTGTTATTCTTGAAATTCGAATGCAACCTTTGAAGGGGTTTTTGGAGGGTTAAATTTAGTCCTTTGAGGTAGTTTGAGTTAAGATTATCTAGTTTTTATGCAGTGCTATGGTTTGGGGGTTGTTTTTCATGGTTTTGAGTTCCATAACCTCTTTTTTAGGCCTTCTTTAATGCCTTTCTTTGATAGTGGCGAAATTTGGGGGAAAGGGATAGACCCTCACTTCCTCCAAGTTAGTAGAGTCCCTTCCTTGCATGAAATTTGACATATGTAATAAAGGAGGACACATGCCTCTATATTCTTGAGGGGAAAGAGGTGGATTTCAGAAAGGGATCCTTTTAGGGGGAAGAGAGAGGAGAGTTGGGGTTGATTGCCCATTCTCCATTTTTGAGACTTGTGATTTTTCTTGAAGGGAGATTTGGCTAAGTTTTGGAGGAGGGAAGGAAGGAGAGCAAGGATCTCAAAGAAACTCCTCAACATCATCCATAGCTAGAACTAAGTTTGGTACCCCTATGTCCATATGTGGTTATTGAATTGATGTTTTTTTTAGATTTCTTGTTGAAATTTTACTTATTGCAAATACTTCATATTTTGTGCAAATATGGTAGTGTTATTATGTTTAGTGAAACAAATTCTTTCTTATTCTTTTTTTGATGTTTGTTGTTGTTGTGCATGGGACTGAATTGACCTATATATCCCTTGGAAGGGAGGAGATAGTCAATTTATGGGTGAATGGCATAGTTCGGAAACCAAGATAGTTGAGAGTCTCTTCTTGGGAAGAAGAGGAATGTCATGGATGTTATGGGCTCCATGTTGCCATTGCTATTATTTTTTTGAATATTTCTTATGGGGTTGATAGAAGTATTGGTTGTGGGTATGAAGCTTTTGGGAATAAATTTTGAGCCTTGGAAAGGCATGTGTACATTTGTGCATAGTGAGGCATATTGCTTGGTAATCTCCTACTTGTGTATTTCCACCTTCACCCCTAGATTGAGGCCATTTTGGCTCGATTGTGCTTTAAAACCTGGATGGGAGCTTATTGTGTTTCTTGGTTAGTTTTGAGTATGGTTGTTTGATTTGTCATACTGCCCTTCTTATTTCCCCCTAGCTCAGGGGTGGCCTCATAAGAGGCCTAGGCTGGGAGGTGAGCTCCCATGGGATATTCCAAATCTTTGTATTTTGCAGATTTGTGGTTGTTACTTTGTTGATGGATAGGTCCAAAGCTAGAGAATAAAAGGATCATTTTGTTATTATCATCTGGATGGAGAATTGTGAAGTTAGCTTTAAGTATTAGCCATAGGGCTGATGCTTTTGTTATATGAGACTGTTGTAATTTGGTTATATTATGTTTAAAGATTTAATTTAAGTTGCTGAAAATTATTAGTATGTAGAGAATTAGTTGTGGATATTTTGGAAGTATAATTCCATGCTTAAAATAATATATACTAAATGTTTATAAGTAGATTTACATCTATTGTTCAAAAGACAACATTGTTTAATTGTATAAAATAGAAAATAATTTTGTTACATTTGATAACAAATTTTATTTAAAGAAGATTAAAGTTCCACACTTAAGCTGTATCAAATCTATGCATATTGGTTATTTACATGGTTAAAATTTTTAGGCTTTATAATATTCTTGTACTTGCTATTTTTGTTAAAGTGATATAGTCTACCTGTGTTATTTCCTTAAATACTTATCCTTAGATAATTTCCTTAAAGGGGATATAGAATCCCTAATTAATTATATTACTGAACAGATTCATATTACAAATTGTACATAATACAGAGATTGAAGTGAACTATAATAAAAGAGTATAAACAACATAACATCATATCTTCAACTCTCTAATATTTTTGTAAAAATCTGTGTATTAAGACAATCTTTGTTGGGTCTATATGTTATTTTATTAATATAAATGGAAACCTAAACAAATATTTTTAATATAACATGAGAGATACATTAATCTAAATCCCAATCTGAAAGATACATTAAACTAAAACTTACAAGCTACCTTGTCATATTGGAAATTTGAAACTATTTATATGAATGTATTTTTTTTCTTAAAGTATCTCTATATATGAATTGATGTTATAACTTATATCTAGTTTTGTAAATACATTCTCCGTAGGAAAAAATAGAAAACTGATTTTAAAGAATAACTTAATAGAACCTCGGTATATAAGAAAGGAGACAAATGTTAATGGAATATGTTAGAAAACAGCTATTCATAAGATGTATTTTTTTTTTTTTTGTTTTTATCTAAATGATTATCCAAAACAAGTTTTCTTTGGATCTTATGTATATTTATTTATATACACATATATATAAGAATAAATATATATAAATACATATATACATGTATCTGTATATATATCTATATAGAAAAATGCAAATGTAACAATATATATAAATAGATATATTATATTTATCAGATTTATTAGATTAATGAACAGAAGATATAAATATATATACATTATAAAAACTTTAACCTGTAAACATAAATAAAAAAAGAGAGTATATAAATAAAAATAATAATAACAAAGGGTGGGGTTGGGGCATAGCCCAACCCGCACCCCTACGGGTATACCGTGTTACATATATGGGAGGGTGGGAGAGTCGTGACTCCCCACCCACCCGTGGTGGTCGCTACCTCCATGGCTTATGCTGTGGGTGCCTGCGCCACCATGGGTGGGTGGAAGTCGAGCCCCACCCTACCCCCTCCTTTTAACCCCCGCCTTCCTTTCTTGCGCGCGCGGCCAGAGGCGAGCTACGACATCTCCACCGTGCAGACCTCCCTTGAACACAACAAAGTCGTCACCATGATTCTATACATATACTAGTATATATGTAATATACACAGAGTGTATATACATATATACTTGTGTATATATGGAACTCTCCATTCTTCCTCCATGGTTGCAGTCACATGAACCAGACCTGCAACAACAACACCCCCAAAAAAATAGAGATTATCAAACCCCTAGGGTTAGGGCACAACCAAGAAAGAGAGGAGGAAAAGAAAGAAATTTTCATCTCTTAGCTACCCTTATTTGGAGCCCTAACCCTAGTTTCGAATTAGGGTTAGGGATTTCCAATAAGAATAGAGTAAGTGGGTGAAACTTTAGTTATTATTTGTTATTTCTTGAAGATTAACCTTAGTGTAATCCTTTTATATCTTAGGCACTAATAAATAGAATATTAATATATTAGCCACTCCTTAAAATATTGGAAGAATTAAAAGGAGAATTAATTTAGTATGGTTATCATAGGGGTTATAATTAAATACTATTGAGTAAAATTAAAGCCTTAGATTTGAGTCTTATATATATATATATATATATATATATATATATATATATATATATATATATATGTTACCTAATCAGTGATATTTTATGTTTAGTTTATTAATTTCTTTTTAGTTTAAAGATTAATGTAATTTAATGTTATGGCTCGATTTGCCATATAAATTAAATTACGTTTAAAACATTTTAACTTATTAGTGATTTGAAATAATAAGTATGAATTTTCCTTAGTTTATTTTCTTTGAACCTTATGTATTAATGTTATCATGTAGTTTCATCACATAATTGTATTTATGTTAAAATGTTATCTAGCTAGTGAATACAACATATATATTAATGACGTTTAGTCTTAAAGAGATTAATGAGTTTTCTTCAATTTTTTTTGTACGCTGATTATTTTCTAGGTGGATATAGATTTTTAATCAAAGAACATTTTAAGGTATTTTTAGATCAAATTTTATTGATAGATTAATTTGATCATTTGAATGGAAACTAATTTATTAGATTAAAGTTTAAGGATTTAGGACCTTCCTTAGATTTTTAAGCAATAAAATTAATTAGGAAATCCTAGACAAGATGTGACACTTCTCATTGGTAAGGTTATTTTTACATGACCAATACATGTGGCCAATGTATTGGTCAACGTAAAAATAATGTTAAGATGAGACTATTTTAACTCATAGGCTCTAACACCGACTTACGATTTTTTTTTAAAAATAAATGATAGGAGATTGTGAACCAGTTTTAGATAAACTCTAGAAACACTTAAGAATCATATTTGATCCAATGACCCTAGTAACCCAAGGGATGAGGGACGTTGACTCACATTGTGATTTCCCCTCAACCGTAACAATGACATTTGACTTCCAGCCCTTTAAAGGATCCCTTTTCAAAAAAAAAATTTGTTGCATTTTATCATGAAATTTTGGGCATGACATTTTGGTATCAGAGCATGTTTCAACCTTGGAACCTTAGTCCCATTGCATTTAAACCTTATAACCTTTAAACTTTGCTTTAATTTGTAGGATTTCTCCTGTTACTCAGTAGGCTCACTGACATGGGAGAGGTCAGGGTTGAACCCGTGTGGCACCAGCTCGTGATAAGAGAGAAGTAGAGGGTGGATGCTGATATGGAGTAGGAACCTCCACCTATTCCACCCCTGAATCCAAATCAGGAGGTACTTAATGCTCTCCAGAATCTAGTAGGGATTCTTATAGATAGGTTGTCACTTGGAGACCAGATAGGAGGGTTAGGGGGAGTAGCCTATAAGTGTAGTAGTATCCCTCCTCCTCGATGAGATGAGGAGAAGGTAGAACGGGATGGGGAGTTTGTTCACATGGAGGGACCACTCTCGAGGGTTGTACATCTAACAGGTAGAGGAGCACCCCAAGATGTGGGGGACCAGGTTAAGGATTTACTCCACCTTAGAGCACCACCCTTCTCGGGAGCCACAAATAGGATTGAGGCCGAGGCATGGTTACTAAGTTTAGAGAGATGCTTTGGTCTATACACATGTGAGAGCAATGTGCAAGCTTGATTGGACATCCTCTTTTTGAGATGAGGCGCATCAGTTTGGTGGCGCCAGGAGGTGTACAAGAGTAACTTGGTTATTGACACACTCACTTGGGATTTCTTTTTGGAGAGATTCAGAGACTATTACCTCTTAGATCGTTATAGGTAGCGTCATATAGATGAGTTCCATGATCTGCAGTAGAGGGGTTTATTTTTTTCTCAGTATGAGAGTAGGTTTCTTGAGCTTCTACCTCAGGTAGAGTACATGAAATATGAGAAGCTCTGTATCAACCGCTTTGTTAAAGGGTTGAATACTTCTATTTCTGGACAAGTGTGCATGGCAACACCAAGGAATTTTTGAGAGGCCATAGAGAAGGCCTATATTGCAAAGGAGGTGTAGGGCAGAGGACACGATACTCGGGGCCAGTCACAGAATGGGGTTGCGCACCTCAGATTTTAGGTTATCATAGACCCGTCCATGGAAGGGGAATCATAGGCACTCATTGGGGACCTTCAGAGCCCCACAGCCTCAGCCACAATAGACTCAGCAGAGTCAGAGGACTAGATCAACACAGGGACAGTAGGGCTTTAAGCCCAAGCAGTGGCAGGCATAGGGGCCTAGACGAGATCAGCGGTCATAGGCACTATTCACACCTACAGTGATGACTCAGTAGACCTCTCAAGGTGGTTTTAGTGGTTCTAGTAGGACATGGGGATCACAGCATACCAGATCACATGACATACAGATGCAGTCTTGAGGTCCTTTTTTCACATGTGGATCCATTGGACACTTTGCTAGAGATTTCCCCCAGGTGGTAGTTCATGTCCAATACCATCTAAGGCCACTGTTGGGGACTTGGGTAAGTCTCACAGAGTCTTTACAGTGGTTGATAACCGACGGGCCACTCATCAGGCCATAGTGATCAAGGCAACAGGTATGATTAGAGGTAGTACCATCACTATCCATTTTGATTCAGGAGCTACTAATTCTTTTATTTACCCATTTGTAGTGGGGCAATGTGGGCTAGTGGCAGCTAGATAGGAGGTTAAATGGGAAGTGGAGTTAGCATCTAGAGCTAGGGTATCAATTGATTCTATAGTCAGAGACTATCAAATGTAGATAGGAGACATGACCTCCATGATTGATTTATGTATCACCCCTCTCGGTTCTTATTATGTATTCCTTGGCATGGATTGGCTTTGCGCCCATAGTGCCAAGGTGGACTATAGACAGAAGAGGTTTGAATGTGTGGATGGCCTAGGTTCACCCATGATTATTTTAGGGGTCCAGAGACCCATATCTCTTCGTGTGATCTCTGCCATGTAGCTTAAGCACTACATACACAAGGGATGTCAGTTGTTTTCTATTACCATAAATGACAAAGAGGAGGAAGAGGAGGAGAAGGAAACCTCCCTTGATGACTTCCCTATATTATAAGAATTCATGGATATTTTCCCCTCAGAGCTACCTAGTATGCCTCCACCTAGGGCAGTGGATTTCCATATAGACCTTGTGCTAGGGGTTGTGCCCATATCTAGAGCCCCATAAAAGATGACTACTCATGAGCTCAATGAGCTCAAGGTCCAGTTGGAGGAGCTCTTGGAGAAAGGGCACATTCGCCCTAGTGTTTCACCATGGGGAGAACTTGTCATCTTCATTAAGAAGAAGGATGGATCACTTAGGCTATGCATGGATTACCATCAGATAAATAAAGTAACCATCAAGAATTGGGATCCACTCCCTATGATCAATAATTTATTCGATCGGCTTTAGGGTGCCTGTGTATTCTCAAATATTGACCTAAAATTCAGATACCATCAATTAAGGATTATGGAGAGTGATATCCACAAGACAGCCTTCTATGCCAGATACGAACACTATGAGTTTACCGTGGTTCCTTTTGGCCTTGCGAATTTTCCAATGGTATTTATGGGTCTTATGAATGGAGTATTCCATATATTCTTGGAAAAAAAATTTATTGTGTTCCTAGATAACATCTTGATATACTCTCGTAGTGAGGAGGAGCATAAGGAGCACTTGAGGCAGGTTTTGCAATTCCTGAGAGAAAATCAGTTATATGGCAGTTTGTTGAAGTGTGCCTTCTTTAGGTCATAGGTCCACTTCCTTGGTCACTTTATTTTAGGAGATGGTATCACAGTCGTATCAATCAAGGATTAGATCTATCATGGATTGATCGGCACCTACCACTATGTCAGAGGTCAGGAGATTCATGTGGTTAGCAGGTTACTACCGACGATTCATCGAGGGCTTCTCTAGAGTGGCACACCCCATCATATCCCTTTAGAGAAAGGGAAAGAGGTTTGAGTGGATAGAGAAGTGCGAGAGGGCCTATCAAGAGCTCAAGAGAGCCCTTACTAGCACACCTATCCTAGCAGTACCAGATCCTTGAGCATACTTTATGGTTTGCACAGATGCATCCTTAGATGGACTTGGAGCAGTCCTTATGCAGGATGGATGAGCCATTGCCTATGTGTCTAGGAAACTCAAGAGTCATGAGCTTAATTATCTGACACATGATCTTGAGTTAGCTGTTGTGGTTCATGCATTAGTAAGGTGGTGTCACTTTCTTTTGGGTCACCGTTTTGAGCTCCATTCAGATCACCAGAGCCTCCAGTACATATTCACCCAGCCTAACCTTAATGCCTATTAGAGGAGGTGGATGGAGTTCCTTTGTGAGTATGATTTTGATGTCCACTACATCAAAGGGAAGGAGAATGTTGTAGCAGATGCCCTTAGTAGGAGGTGAGTTATACTCTCCTTCATGATTACTAGGATAGATTTGAGGGATCGCATACTACAATACTTGCTTGAGGATGATTTCTATTCAGAATAGATTTAGTTAGATCTTGATCAGAGGCCCCTTAAGGGGAAATTTGATGGTTATTCCTTAGAATATGATGGAATTATTTGTCATAGGGGCCGCATATACGTCCTTGCACCTGGTGGGTTGCACAACTTCATTATACTTGAGGATCATAGAGCACCATATATAGCACACCCCGGGGTCAAGAAGTTGCATGCAGATCTGAGGCAGCTCTATCACTGGTCAGGTATGAGGTTGCACATTGCTAGTATTGTGGCTATATGTTTAGAGTATTAGAGAGTTAAGGCATAGCACAGTCATCTAGGTGGACTTCTTCAACCTCATGAGATACTGGTGTGGAAGTGGGATACCATCTACATGGACTTTATTGTTGGTTTACCTATCTCTTCTCACCATCATGATGCCATCATGGTGACAGTGGTCAGGTTGACCAAAGTTTCCCACTTCTCACTCGTGTGTACCACTTTCACAGCTCATGCAGTAGCTCAGGTATTCTAGTGAGACATTGTCAGGCTCCATGGCATTCCTCATAAGATCATATCGGACCGTGATTCTCTCTTTACCTCTTCATTTTGGAGAGAATTGCAGACAACATTAGGCACACCAGGCTCAATTTTAGTACAACCTATCACCCTGAGACAAATGTGCAGACTGAGAGAGTTAATCAGGTATTGGAGGACATGTTGTAGATGTATGTAATGGATCACCAGATTCGATGGGAGGACTACCTTCACTTAGCAGAGTTTTCCTACAATAATGGGCATCACACATCTTTGGGTATGCCTTCGTACTAGGCCTTATATGGGAGCCCATGTCGGACACCTTTGATTTAGGACAGGATCAAGGATAGGGTTTCAGTTGGGCTAGAGTTAGTCAGGGACATGGAGCAGCAGGTTGTTTTGATCAGGGAGCATCTCAAAGAGGTATAGGATAGATAGAAAAAGTATGCAGACACAAAGAGGTCTAATAGAAACTACATGGGTGGAGATAGGATATTTTTGAGAGTGCATCCGCATAAGAGTGATCCATTTCGGAAAGGGCTCTAAGCTCGCACCTTGTTTTGTAGGACCCTTTGAGATTTTGGAGAGGATAGGACTAGTTGCCTATCGTCTAGCGCTCCACTTAGCCTAGCATGTATCCACAATGTATTCCATGTATCTATATTGAGTAAATATATCTATGATGAGTCTCACGTTACTAATTGGGTTGCTTTACAGGTGGATTCAGATGGGTAGTTGGCACCAGAGCCCATCTACATTTTGGCTCGGCAGACATTGGCCCTGTGAGGGTGAGAGCTAGACCAGGTTAGGGTCCAGTGGAATTTCTATGATGAGGTCACAGCCTCATGGGAGGATATAGCATGCATGAGACAGGAATAGCCCCATCTTTTTGATAAACTCAAGGAGGAAATTCATGCCTAGAGGGGGAGGATGTGAGGTCCTACCCTGACCAACCATTTTAGAGATGCTACTGTTATATCATAATTGTCTAGATGATATGTTTGTTTTGTTACACTTCATTTTGGACCTTCTATAGTATAGATATCATATGAGGACTCTATTTTGATGATGCTTAGATGTATTTACATATATGATTCATAGTCCTTGTTGACATGATTTAACTATTTCTATCTTTTATTCGATATCACAATATGATCATATGACATGAAAATGTGAAATTTGGTTTAAATTCTGCAATTTCTTCACATTGGTAGGTTAGATAAGAAATTTCCATGATAATGAGATCTATCAGTTAAATATCCATGTTTGATCTAGTTCTGAATAGTGATGTATAAATTTTTTTAAAGAAATATATTATAACGTAAAATAACATGAATATGTGTTTTTGTTCTTGGACTATTGATGGCTTGTTCGAGTGTGCAGGAAGAATAACCATGGTTTCAATTGGGGAAACACATTGAGCTAAATTTTGAAAATACTTGAGAGGCCAAGGTTAACCCTAAAGGGGTAATAACCTAATTGTAAATGTGATTTATGTTGTAAATGTGGGTTGCATGGTTGTAAAGATTATTCCTTTAATTTTGCTAATTTCTTTTAGAAATTGCCATGGTATAAATGTGAGGTACTTTTGTAGTGTCAATTGACACATGTGTTGTGATATGGCATGCCTTTGTAGATATTTGACTTCATTTTTACCCTAGGCTAGTTGTAGAGTTACAATGAGAGGTAAGGTTGCCTTGATAACCCAAGTCATGAGTGCTATTCTTGAAATTCGAATGCAAATTTTGAAGGGGTTTTTGGAGGGTTAAATTTAGTCTTTTGAGGTAGTTTGAGTTAAGATTATCTAGTTTTTATGTAGTGCTATGGGTTGGGGGTTGTTTTTTATTATTTTGAGTTCCATAACCTCTTTTCTAGGCCTTCTTTAATGCCTTTCTTTGATAGCGGCAAAATTTGGGGGAAAGGGATAGACCCTCACTTCCTCCAAGTTAGTGGAGTCCCTTCCTTGCATGAAATTTGACATATGTAAGAAAGGAGGACACATGCCTCTATCTTCTTGAGGGGAAAGAGGTGGATTTGGGAAAGGGAGCATTTTAGGGGAAAGAGAGAGGAGAGTTGGGGTTGATTTCCCACTCTCCATTTTGGAGACTTGTGATTTTTCTTGAAGGGAGATTTGGCTAAGTTTTGGAGGGAAGGAAGGAGAGCTAGGATCTCAAAGAAACTCCTCAAAATCATCCATAGCTAGGAGTAATTTTGGTACCCCTATGTCCATATGTGGTTATTTAATTTATAATTTTTTTAGATTTCTTGTTGAAATTTTACTTATTGCAAATACTTCATGTTTTGTGCAAATATGACAGTGTTATTATGTTTGGTGAAAATGAATTCTTCCTTGTTCTTGTTTTGATGTTTGTTGTTGTTGTGCATGGGAGTGAATTGACCTATCTTTCCCTTGGGAGGGAGGAGATAGTCAATTTGTGGGTGAAGGGCATGGTTGGGAAACCAAGATAGTTGAGATTCTCTTCTTGGGAAGAAGAGGGATGTCATGGATGTTATGGGCTCCATGTTGCCATTGCTATTTTTTTTTGGATATTGCTTATGGGGGCGATAAGGGTATTGGTTATGGGTATAGAGATTTTGGGAATAAAGTTTGAGTCTTAGAAAGGCATGTGTACATTTGTGCATAGTGAGGCATATTGCTTGGTAATCTCCTACTTGTGTATTTCCAACTTCACCCCTAGATTTAGGCCATTTTGACTCAATTGTGCTTTAAAACTTGGGTGGGAGTTTATGTTGTTTCTTGTTTAGTTTTGAGTATGGTTGTTTGATTTTTCATCCTTCCCTTCTTGTTTCCCCCTAGCTCGGGGGTGGCCTCATAAGAGGCCTAGGTTGGGAGATGAGCTCCCATGGGATATTCCAAATCTTTGTATTTTGTAGATTTGTGGTTGTTACTTTGTTGATGGATAGGTCCAAAGCTGGAGAATAAAAGGATCATTTTGTTATTATCATCTTGATGGAGAATTGTGAAGTTAGCTTTAAGTATTAGTCATAGGGCTGATGCTTTTGCTATATGAGAGTGTTGTAATTTGGTTATATTATGTTTAAAGATTTAATTTAAGTTGCTGAAAAATATTAGTATGTAGAGATTTATTTGTTGATATTTTGGAAGTATAATTCCATGTTTAAAGCAATCTGTACTAAATCTTTATAAGCAGATTTACATCTATTATTCAACAGACAACATTGTTTAATTGTTTAAAATAGAAGATAATTTTTTTACATTTGATAATAGATTTTATTTAAAGATGATTAAAGTTCCATACTTAAGCTGTATCAAATCTATGCATATTGGTTATTTACATGGTTAAAATTTTCAAGCTTTATAATCTTCCTGTACTTGCTATTTTTGTTAAAGTGATATAGTCTATCAGTGTTATTTCCTTAAAGACTTATCCTTAGATAATTTCTGTAAAGGGGATATAGAATCCCTAATTAATTATATTACTGAACAGTTTCATATTACAAATTGTACAGAATACAGAGATGTAAGTGAACTATAATAAAAGAGTATAAATAGCATAACATCATATCTTCAACTCTCTAATGTTTTTGTAAAAATTTGTGTATTAAGAAAATCTTTGGTGGATCTATATGTTATTTTATTAATATAAATGGAAACCTAAACAAATATTTTTAATATAACATGGGAGATACATTAATCTAAATCCTAATCTAAAAGATACATTAAACTAAAGCTTACAGGCTACCTTGTCATATTGGAAATTTGAAACTATTTATATGAATGTATTTTTTTCTTAAAGTATCTGTATAAATGAATTGGTGTTATAACTTATATCTAGTTTTTTAAATACATTCTCCATAGGATAAAATAGAAAGCTGATTTTAAAGAATAACTTAATAGAACCTGGGTATATAAGAAAGGAGACAAATTTTAATGGAATCTGTTAGAAAATAGCTACTCATAAGATGTATTTTATTTATTTTTGTTTTTACCTAAATGATTATCTAAAATGAATTTTCTTTGGATCTTATGTATATATGTTTATATACACATATATATAAGAGTATAAGAATAAATATATATATAAATACATATATACATGCATCTATATATATATATATATATATATATATATATATATATATATATATATATATATACAGAAATACAAATGCACAATAGATATATTATATTGAACAAATTTATTAGATTAATGAACAGAAGATATAAATATATATACATTAGAAAACTTTAATCTATAAACACAAATAAAAAAGAGAGTAAATAAAAATAATAATAATAATAATAAAGGGTGGGGTTGGGGTATAGCCCAACCCACACCCCCACGGGTATATTGTGTTATATATATGTTAGATGAAGGATTTGTGAAAGATTTGAAAAACTTGGAGACTTTAGGAGATGTATGAGTATTGGAGGAAGTAGAGGATGGAAGGGAATCATCACAAAACAAAGGTTCATCATTAACATGATCTTGCT
>MU227590.1:1148752-1185846 GCA_018584345.1 Thuja plicata | reverse complement strand
TTAATGGCTTAATGGAAAGATGCTCACCATCTAACCACTAAGCCATTAAGCCTAGGTGACAAGTGTCACAATGAGACAAAATCTAGAAAAGGGGAAATATTAAAGTTTAATTTGTCTCATTTCAATAATTCAACTATTGAAAAATAATTAAATGCAAATGCAAATATTTCAAATTTTAAATAAAAATCTGCATGGGAAAGCAAACTTGAATTAAAGTTTCAGAGGGCAAATCTTGTCCAAACTATGGAGTATTATATGTTGTCGGAAAGGTCTCGGAAAGGAGATCATGATTTTGCAGACCAATTGAGGGAAAATCAAATCCGATTTTCACAGTTTTAGTTTGATCAGTTGCAGATATTTTCTGGGGACAAACATGTGTCGGTGATTGGGTTGTTTTTCCTTTCTCCTATATCTGGTTTTTTCTCCATTGTAATAGAGGATGGTGAATTTTACAACTGCATAGAAGACTTCAGATTATGGTTTAGTTTTGAAGCTTTGTGTCTTTTTGAATGTTTTGAAGCAGAATGACATTAATAAAATACAGTGGAATCTCCAGTTTCAGAACTGTGATGTCTTTTTGTATTTTTGTTCATGCTCTTGTATGTTTAGTCTGTAAGGCATTCTAAGAATGCTGGTTATAAGGTAACTATGTTGTTACTTATGAGCTTCCTTCAAGGAAGGATTCAGTCTTTTGAGTAATCCCAGAGTGCAGGGTATTAGTATGAAAATCTGATAGACAGATGTGAAAGTGAAAAGATAGTTTGTAAGGCACTCTATCTGGGATCTTGTCTGTGTTCTTATTAATTGGGTTTCTATTGATTTGCATCTCATTGGACTCTTTGCCCGGGATTAGGCACTGGTCTAAGTTCTGAAAAGTAGTTCTCATCATCAATCATTTAAATATTAAAATCTTTATTTCTGTTATCTGAACTCCATGTCTAGATAATTGTATTCATTACAGTTCATTTTGATGATTCCTTAGAGAGTGAATCAACTAGGTTATCCCTCCTTAAAAGGAATAAGAATGAAAATCCTTATATCACTAGTTTTTTCTATATTTACAATCATAGTTTGTCTGGTTAAGCTTTGCATTTGGTTGTGCTTGATCACTTGTAAGGTGTTTCATAAGTTGGTTTAACAAAGATACATAGCAAATCAGTGTCCACTTTTATATATACTGTGTAATCAGTAATCATTAAGAGGTAAAACCTGCCTGAGTATATGTGGAGCTCAAAAATGAAGAAGGATCTTATCCAATCCTTAGCAATTAGGCTTTTCTTGTATCTGAATCAGTATTAGGAGGTATAGTGTTCAAGTAGTCATTTCAAGCACTGTGATTCATACAAGAAAAATCCCTAACACATGGCCTGGAATCTTTGATAATAATTAACTTCTGCATATTGTAATTGTTTTAAGAGTATAGCCCAATGGATAAGGCACTGATCAGAGACTAATAGTTCTTATAATGTGACATTTGTAGTTATATGTTGGCTATGTTTCTGCAAATATAGATAATTATCCATGGTTAATGTTCAATGGATAATTATCCATTTATCTAGTATCTCCCGGTTATGTTGAGTTTGTATGAGATTCTTGCTTGATTAACACCATAAGGAATATTTGAAGGTGTTAAAGGGTGTCCCCCCCTTGGTTTAGCAGAACCTAAAGTGTAGAAGTATGGTAGGAATGCTTTTCAGTTGGTCCTTTTCACTACATTAAATAATAGTTGGAGTTTGCTTCTCTTTAAGATCCTGTCAGAAAGTGAAAAGGTTGTTGTCTAGTCATCATAGCATAAAAAACAACCAACATGCATTTAGTGTGGTTCCGCCTTCCAAATATTACACTCTACTTCTGGGAGATGTCTTGCTTTGAGGCCATTAGGAACTCCCTTGGCAATTTCCTAAAGGTGGATGAAGCTAAAACTACTATGGGCCATTCTAATTTTGCCCATATTTTGGTTGATATTATTGTCTCCCAACCACTTCTGGGAGACGTAGTGCTCATGGTTGGAGAAAGGCCATGGGCTCAAGCTCTGGATTATGAGGGCCTTCCCTTTCTTTGTCAATGCTACTCCTTTACTGGGCACATGGCGACTGTGCTCTTCTACGCCAAAAAGGTGTTGCTACTTGGTGGAAGGTTGCAAGTAATGATCATTTCATAGGTTGTGCTTCTAACTCTCTCTCTGATTCCTCCTCTGAGGACTCACAAGCTGTTGATGAAGATGGAACCCCTGTGAAAAATATTGATGATGCCCCTGCTGCAGATCAGGGTCAGGGTTCTACTACTAATCCAAGTCTTTCTCTTGTTGCAACTCTCATTGTTGTCCCTAATTCCACTGATGCATTTCCCTCTAGCTACAAGGACCCTTTTTCTCCCTCCACTTTTGCTTCTGCTCTACAATGAGTTTCTTCTAACGTTGCTCATCTTCTACAACACTTTGGTCATTGTGTTGACAGCTGCCATAGCGGAGTCTTCTTCGTTGGGGAGCCTAAGGATAGTATCATTTGGACAATTGTTCGTTGGCATAGGAAAAACTCTCTCTCTTCTTCTCTTGTGGCATGAGTTTAACCCTTTCTTGTAGGTCTAAGCCTTGGTGCTTTGTGTAATCATTTGTTGTTATTTCTATGGGCTTATAGATGGTCTGAATTTTCACTTTTGGGCATTGAAATTGTAAGGGTCAACCCCCTTGTTTAGGTTGCTTAATTAATAAAAAACAACAAGTCCTATGGATTATTAGGATTTAATATTATTAATAAAAAAAAGAATGCAACCAGTAAGAAAATTACCGTCAATGATTCTATGGTAAAGATTGTTGGGATTAATATGTCTCAACCTTAGAGTCCTAACAATGATTATTTATTAAATTATGTAATGCTTATATTGTTTATATTTCAAGTTGCCTACTTCATTTTGTCATGTCACTTTGTGGGACATCTGGGTGAGGTGGCATCCTACGTGGAAAATGATCACTATGATAAAGCTCCCATTTTCAAGGAGGTTGGAGCCCAACTTGGAGGACTTATATTTTAGGTGGCAAGTGTCATGTGTTGCTATGTTGGGACAATGTCAGTTTCCTATTACAACTATGATAACTTGTCCATTGTAAGAGTTAAGAGTTAATTTTAGCAGCCGGCATTTATTGTTGAGTTCATATTTGGCAAGTGTCTTCGTGCAAAGGGAAACACATATTCTTGGATTTAGCGCTTCCTATGTAGAAGGTGCTTTGCATGAGGAAAGTTGACCATTGATAAAGAGGTAGGTGTTAGTTTTGGGAATCGCTATGTGCAATATGTCTTGTTAAGGATAGCTTGTGGTTTTGGAAACCATGGGAAACTACTCTTCATGTTTAACTCTATAAATACTTGGGGCCTTAGAGTATTTGTATGATAGGTAGAAGTTTTTCTTAGATGTTACATTGCCAGATTTGTTCCAGAATTCTCTAGTGTTGTTATTACTCATGTAGAGCATTGGCTATGTGTATTATATTAAGCAAAAAAAAAATTACCCAAATACTAGTTGTAGACACCATAAAATGGACAGACTTGCGACTTGACATTAAAAACACTAATTTTCATCTATTAATTAATGGTTTTTTAATCGTTAATTAATTATCTTTTTTCTTCTAAATTCATTTCATCTATTAATTAATGGATTTTTAATCATTAATTAATCATTTATTTTCTTCTAAATTTATTCCCCAAATCATCTAATCAAATTCCCAAAATTAATTTTATTTAATTAATTAACCTTAATTGATTAATTACCATTAATTAATTAATTCAATTCAATTTCCTTTAGTTTAAATTAAAAGATTTAAACTTACTAATTAAATTCTTCCAATTAAATTAATTTAATTTCATTCAATAAAGTAATTCTAAATAAAAAATAATTCAATTATCTTACATGTTGAAAACATTAATTTTAGAAATGAATTAAATATTCATTTATCTTCAAAGAGATAAGTTGCAATCAGATCACATGGGTTACTCCACCCATCTCTCTAGTTCACATGGGTAACTCCACCCACCTCTTCAGTTCTAAAAGGTAACTCAAAATTAGCTCTTCAGTCAACCAAACTCTATCTCCTCTCTCCCAGTTGAAGAGGTGGAGTTTACTGATGGCTTCTCCAGTTCCTTTTGATCTCAACCGTTCATCTTCCAATCTCTGGGATTGATCTCGACCGTTCATATCATCCTCAATTCCTATATAACAAACCCTTCATAACCATTTGAAGGATCCAGGATTTCAAGCTCACATGCGCCATTACTCTGTCAGATTGGTTCTAGCATTCAATCCATCTTGCGATCACACACACACATTTCAATAATCACATTATCAACGCTCCCAAGTAATAGACACTTCCCACACCAATACTGAGCATCAAAAACAACATTTCGAAAGGAGTAGAGAGAGATAATAGAAGCTTCAATAAATTGGGTTTGCATTCATTTGTTTTCTTTTTACTTGTTTGTACATTTTATTGATACATTAAGTGTTCATTATTAGAAGTTTTTGTATTGATTTCCCCATTGAACACTGGTGCTACTAACCCTTGTCGTTGGAAAGTGAAGGAACCACGAATCTGACATGCGTACATTTTGGTGAACCCTACGTGAATCAAACAGCTCAAATATTGCTTGCAAACGATAGACAGAACTTTTTGGCCTCAGCCGTATGGTTGTAGACCCCATTTTTCATCATTTTCTCAATAATCATGTAATTTCGTAATTGTTGGTATTTTGCCGCAATTGACGAAAGATTGCCACAATTGACTAGTTTAATACCGCAACTGATTGCAGGATTTCACACTTCTATCTTGTTGTCTTCTGTCTTTCTTTCTTCTAGTACTGTGTCCTAATTGTCTGTGTTTTACTGCAATTGTTTGTTCTTTACCGCAATTGACCGATCCATGCCGCAAATGCCAACAGTTTGTCGCAGACCAGATTTTTTTGCCACAATTGCCAACATTCTGCCGCAATTGACATAAGAATCACAATTTGGGCTGTTTTCATGGTTTTTGTGCAGGGTTGACTAATGGTGAATGGAAAAGAAGGTAATCAGACACATCCCAGGTGCTAGATCATTAAGAGCTGCAATAAGGAGAACAACCAACTATCAATCACAATAAAGGGCTATTCTCGCAATCGCATCACCCTGATTCGTTAACTATTTTCTTCAAGATTTTCAAAATGGTTTTGTTTTTCGCTTCAACCTAGCCATTCCCTTGAGGATAATAGAATGAAGAGAAACCTTGTTTGATTTCAAATTGTTCACAGAGATCTTCAACATCTTTGTTTTGGAAAGGTGTACCGTGATCCGTCAGGATGGTCTGAGGAATGCCATACCGACAGATGATGTTGTTGAGTATGAACATTGAGATCTGCTTTCCAGTTATGTAGATGAGGGGAATTGCTTCTACCCATTTAGTGAAGTACTCTGTGGCTGCTATGATGTATTTATGTCCATTAGCTAAAGAAGGTGTAATCTTGCCCACTAGGTCAAATCCCCACATAGAAAATGGTAATGGTGAAGTGATAGGATTTAGTTCTTGGGTTGGTGCATGGATGAGGTCTCCATGAATTTGAAATTTCCTACACCTTTGTACATACTTGTTTGCATCTGTCTCTACTGTGGGCCAGTAGTATCAGTACCATGTCAGAGACAGAGTACCATCAGGTCATTCATGCATGCTAAAAAATGACAAACAGTCAATTGCGGCATTCAAAAAAACAAATGCGACACTTATAAGGCCTTTGCGGCAAACAATCATCAAATGCAGCATACAATCAGCAAATGCGGTAATAAAACCCTATGACTGCGGCACACTTATCGAGAGAAAAGTGTCAGATTCGTGGTTCTGACTTGCTTCACCAAAATGAAGAATATTTTAGGGTCATGTATCATGTCGGGTTCACCGATCTCTTCAGTTCACATGGATAACTCACATGCAGACAGAGTAATGGAGCATGTGAGATTGAAATTTTGGTTAGAGTGCAAAATGACAAATGAAGGACTCTCTTGACTACTTATAGGGGTTTCCAAAAACCCTAGTTCTGGCAGGACCTCAAAATTTTCTTCCCAAACCCCAGAAACTTTGACACTCAATATCAAGGGCATAATAAATCTTTTTCAAAATTAGTCAGATACCCATATTATTAATTTGCAGTTTCAACAAATTAATGCTCATGGCACCGGTTTGCAATGGGGAGATTAATACAAAAACTACTACTAACGAACACTTAACGTATCAATAAAATGTACAAGAAAGTAAAATGAAAACAAATGAATGCAAACCCAATTGCTTGAAGTTTCTATTGTCTCTCTCTACTCCTTCCGAAACACTATTTTTGATGCTCAGTATTGGTGTGGGCAGCGTCTATGACGTGGGAGCGTTGATAATTTGATAATTGAAATGTGTGTGTGTGTGTGTGTGTGATCACAAGATGGCTTGAATGCTAGAACCAATCTGACAGAGTAATGGCGCATGTGACTTTGAAATCCTGGATCCTTCAAATGGTTATGAAGGGTTTATTATATAGGAATTGAGAATGAGATGAACGGTTGAGTTCAATCCCAGAGATAGGAAGATGAACGGTTGAGATCAAAGGGAACTAGAGAAGCCATCAGTAAACTCCACCTCTTCAATTGGTAAAGAGGAGATAGAGTTTGGTTAACTGAGGAGCTAATTGTGAGTAACCTTTTAGAATGAAGAGGTGGGTGGAGTTATCCATGTGAACTAGAGAGATGGGTGGAGTAACCCATGTGAACTGGAGAGATGAGTGGAGTAACCCATGTGAACTGGAGAGATGGGTGGAGTAACCCAGATGATCTGATTAAGGATTATCTCTTTGAAAATAAATGAATATTTAATTCATTTATGTAATTTAAAGTTTTCAACAGGTGAGATAATTGAATTCTTTTTTATTTAGAATTGCTTTATTAAATGAAATTAATTTAATTGGAAGAATTTAATTAGTAAGTTTAAATATTTCAATTTAAACTATAGGAAATTGAATTTAATTAATTAATTAATGGTAATTAGTCAATTAAGGTTAATTAATTAAATAAAATTAATTATTTAATTAATTTTGGGAATTTGACTAGATGATTTGGGGAATGAATTTAGAAGAAAATATATGATTAATTAATGATTAAAAACTATTAATTAATAGATGAAATTTAGTGTTTTTAATGTCAAGTCGCAAGTCTGTCAATCGCGGTAGAATGTTGGCAATTGTCGCGTTTCCAATTTTGGTAAAGATCAGCATATTTTAAGATTTGTCGACCTTTGCCTGGGACAAAGTCACTAATAGAGATAATGATGATGTTGAGATAATGGGATCAAGATATTTTGAGTCTGAACTTTCGAACTAACAATGCTTGGACAATAATTGAGCTTTCAAAGAGTGGATGATCTTTAATGTTGTAGAGATTCGCACAATTTTCTTCGCATTTTTCTGGGATAGACACTCATCTTGGACACTTATCCCAACGGTGATAACAATATCAATTGCCTAAATCCTTCAGATAGCCATGTGGCTACCATCACTATCAGAGACCAGGGTAACAAATGTGTTGTAACCACATGTCGTACAAGAGTTGTCTTGCAAGGAGCACTTTCCTCATCTGCTACACCAGTCAACCCTCAAGCAACCTCAGATCCACAGACAAGCCTAGTGGATCAGCTAAAGTGCACACCTACCCAAATATCCATGTTTGACCTCTTGCGCATATCTCTGTAGCATAAACAAGCACTTGACCAACCCTTCAGAAAGCAGTTGTCCCAAGGGACATAACCCCTGAGAGATTCCAAATGATGGTTAACCATATAGCAGCCAAAAAACATCCAAAATTCACAGACCGTGACGTGTCACCACACAAACCCTTGCATAATGATCCCTTGCACTTGCTTGTTGATCCCTTCCACAAAAGTGCAATCCGTAGAGTCCTTGTTGATGGTGGGGTTGGATTAAACATTTGTACTTTAAAGTTAATCAAGCAGTTAGGCTACTCAGAATCCAGTATTGATGTCACAAGAAGGATCAACATGTTACTAGGGAGACCATGGATACATGAGATGCAAGTTGTACCTTCCACATATCATCAATGCATCAAGTTCCCACACCAGGGGGAGTAAATCATTATTGAGGGAGATCCAAATCTATTCCAATACTGTAATGTGGTTCAAACCAGTATTGAAAACCAGGTTCCCTCAAACCAAGAGGCAAGTATCCTGTCCGCATCAAATTCAATTCCCAAAGATATCATAAGAAAAGCGGGAAAAATATTCATTACTGACAAGGGATGTGGTGGATACAGCTATGAAGAAGCTTTCACCATCACAAACATGCCTTAGAGCCCAAGAACATATGGCATGCCACAACCAGCCACTACAACAGAAATCTCGGAACCTGTTCTGTTCAGGTGTCCATCCACAACCTTTGTTAGATGGGGAGACATTGCAGAAGAGAACCCGTTTGATCCATATATCAATACATGGTTGTATCAAGATCCACAAGAGACACTTCAACAACCCCTACTCGTATCAACTTATGGAGCTGGCTATACAATGCTGCAAAGGTTTGGGTATGATGGTACAACTGGTCTGGGAGCAAGACAACAAGGCTTAATGGAATTGTCTCTCCCACCAACCCAGAGAAACAAGAGAGGGTTATCCTATGGGCAACAAAGAACCAGTCCTATCACCCACGACATACCCATTGATCATAACAAATAACAACATTACACTGGGGGAAAACCTGGAACACATCTTAATCAGAAACATACTTCAATAGTTGTTGCCAGCTGAAGTGGGACCCTCTCAACCCGATTACCCCTCAACCAAGCAATCTACGATAACAAGGGAAGTGAGACATCCGATGAGCGTTCTAGAAAAACTGACTCCCATGAGTATGAGTGGAGATCCATTCATGACTCTGAACCCTCGATCCCAGACTATTCCCCTCGGTCAGCGACCACCATACACCTTGACGATCAGTTCGACCAATTAACCATAGACGACCAACCATGTATCAATAAACATATCGATAAAAATTCATTAGGTGATGCTTCCACATCACAGTATAGGTTTGTCGGAACCATCTCCGTTGTCCCATTCAACCAAATAGATTCAACCCACCACAAGGGCCTATGTCTTTTACACCCGGAACTAATAGAGTGGGATCAACAAGGACTGCCTGATATGGATACCTTCGAGAATGATGAGGCTATCGTAGACTTTATGGGACTTAGAGAGGGAGTACCATCAAGAGACCATAAAGCAGGTTTCTCCATCAACCTTGACAGATCAACATACTTTGGGGAGGAAGCTCCTCTTTCCAGTCATAAAAAAAATTTGAAAAAGAAAAAAGAATCGTTAGTAAGTGAAAACCAAAAGGCGCTTACTGGCACAAAAAATGATAAAAAGACAAAACAAGACGTATCTTCTAGTGAAAACCTCACTGAGGTGCTAGAATATGGAAAGTAGGAACTCCTCCCCTTGGCAGAGGAAAAGTTGGAATTGTTAGCAGAAGAAATAAAAGAAGTCAACTTGGGTGATGCAAAGAACCCAAAGAATATCTACTTAGCAAAATCACTCACCCCAGAGGAGAGAGAACAGTTCATCAGTTTCTTCAAGGAAAGGAAGATCAATTTTGCATGGTCCTACTCAGACATGCCATGATTAGATCCAGAACTTGTGCTACATCATCTCTCGTTGCTACCCAACGCCAAACCCATCAAACAGAAGCTGAGAAAGATGCATCCCCATGTTGCATTACTAGTCAAGGAAAATTTGAAAAATCTCCTAGATGCTAAGTTCATAAGACTGATCCCATACGCAAACTGGATATCTAATCTGGTACCACTTACAAAGCACAGTGGTTAGATCCGTATTTGTACAAACTTTAGAGATCTCAACAAAGATTGTCCCAAGGACAACTTTCCTTTGCCTAACATCGATATGATAGTAGATCTAACTGCAGGACATCAAATGTTATCACTCATGGATGGATTTTTAGGGTATAATCAGAAAAGGATCACACTAGAGGACCAACACAAAACAATTTTTACATGTGCATGGGGAACCTACTATTGGAACGTCATGCCATTTGGTTTTAAAAATGCCGGAGCAACATATCAAAGGGCCATGACAACCATCTTTCATGATCTCATCCACAAGACAATGGAGGACTATGTTGATGACATACTTGCCAAGTCAATGTTTAGAAAGGATCATCTACAAGTGTTGGGACCCATCTTTGATAGAATGCAAGTATACAAGGTCCTTTTAAACCCAAATAAATGTGCATTCAGGGTCACAACAGGGAAACTATTGGGGTTCATAGTGTCACATAGAGGCATTGAAGTAGACCCAAATAAAGTCAAAGAAATATTGGACATGTCACCACCGACCAAACTAAGGAAACTAAGAGGGTTACAAGGTAGACTCTAATCTATCAGGTGCTTCATAGCCTAGCTATCAGACAAGTGCCACCCATTCCAATATCTGCTACACAAAGACACCAAATTCATATGGACATAACAATGCGAACAAGCGTTCCAAATATTGAAGGACTATTTACTCAAGTCTCCCATATTGGTGTCACCAGTCCAAGGTAGGACATTGCTTCTGTACATCTCGACAACTGAATCAGCATTAGGCGTACTCTTAGCACAATATGATGAGACAGGCAAGGAGAGAGCTATCTACTATCTCAGCAGAACATTGGTAGGCTATGATCTCAACTATATGCCAATTGAAAAATCATGCCTCACAGTTGTCTTCACTTCCCATAAGCTGAGGCATTACATGTTGAGACACCAAACAAATTTGATAGCACATATTGATCCTTTAAAGTATCTACTAAGCAAAGCAACACTCACTGGATGACTTGCAAAATGGGTAATGATCTTAAGAGAGTTTGACATTGAATATGTAGACAGAAAAGTCATCAAAGGGCAAGTGATTGTGGATCAACTTGCAGAGGCACCTATTCAAGATCATCAGCCTATCATATCTGACTTTCCAGATGAATCTATTCTTACACTCTAATCAGCAATAGAGGTATGGCAATTATACTTTGATGGGTCATGCATGAACCATGGTGCAGGAGTAGGGATAGTACTCATCACTCCAGCCAATGATGCAATTCCAAAATCTTTCAGACTCAACTTCCCATGCACAAACAACATATTTGAATACGAAGCACTAGTCATTAGAGTAAGGACAACAATTCAATGGAGAGTCAAGAACCTTAAGGTCTACGAAGATTCGCAGTTGGTCATTAGCCAAGTCAATAATGACTATATGAAAAAAGATGAGAAGCTAATACCATACAGAGAATAGATGGACAGGTTGCGCACTAAGTTCCAATACATCTTTTTAGAGCAAATACCGAGGGCTCAAAACAAAGTTGCTGACGCGATGGTTACCATAGCATCACTAATCAATATGCCAGGCAATGAAACCAAATTCCAGTTTCTAGTGGAGCAACTCATGATGCCATCACATCAAGCACCAATCACAGAATGAACATGTTTCCTTGTTGGTCCTGAAAGCCCATGGTACCATGACGTGTATAATTACCTCCAAACTAGTGTCTTACCTCCCGACTTGTCTAGGAACCAAAAAAAGTCCCTCATCCGCCAAGCCTCTAGGTATACCATTCTCTCAACTACTCTATATAGACGAAGTCTAGACGGAACACTATTATGATGTCTCACTTCCACGGAATCCCAGAGAGCTATGTACGAGGTACATGAAGGAATATGTGGAACCCACGGCGGTGGCAACAACTTAGCTAAGAAGATCATCTGCGTGGGATACTACTGGCCCACAGTAGAGACAAATGCAAACAAGTATGTACAAAGGTGTAGGCAATGTCAAATTCATGGAGACCTCATCCATGCACCATCCCAAGAACTAAATCCTATCACTTCACCACTACCATTTTCTATGTGAGGATTTGACCTAGTGGGCAAGATTACACCTTCTTAAGATAATGGACATAAATACATCATAGCAGCCACAAAGTACTTCAATAAATGGGTGGAAGCAATTCCCCTCACCTACATAACTGGAAAGCAGATCTCAATGTTCATACTCAACAACATCATTTGTCGGTATGGCATTCTTCAAACCATCCTGATGGATCACAGTACACCTTTCCAAAACAAAGATGTTAAAGATCTTTGTGAACAATTCCAAATCAAACAAGGTTTCTCTTCATTCTATTATCCTCAAGGGAATGGCTAGGCTGAAGCGACAAACAAGACCATTTTAAAAATCTTGAAGAAAATAGTTAACGAATCAGGGCGAGATTGGCATTTACAGCCCAGTCCCGCATTATGGACATATAGAACTAGCATGAGAACACCTACAGGAGCCACTCCTTTCTCCCTAGTATACGGATCAAAGGTGGTTTTACCCCTCGAAGTGGAGATCCCATCCCTAAGGATATCATTGAAGAACCCGATTTCAGATGAAGACTACAGAGTAGCAAGGCTCATCGAACTAGAACTATTAGATGAAAAAAGACAAAATGCATTCAACCACTTACAAGGCTATCATAATCGCCTTAGAAGGAACTATCATAAGAAGTAAGGCTACAAACATTTTAAGTAGGAGACCTCGTCCTCATGGAAAATCAAAAGAACCAAGCAGAGCGAGTGAAACCAGAAATGTTTGAGCCTAACTGGCTAGGACCATCTGTCATTATCAACTCTACCCAGAGTGGGGCATACCGACTGGAAACACCAGAAGGAGATCAGCTCCCTGGATACATAAACAACATGCATCTCAAAAGATTCTATGCTTGAGGTCTCAATAGTTAAGGCAACTATCTACATATCTAGAAAATACCAAAAAAATAAAAAAATACAAAAGGTTACCTTGGTGAAAACCTGGCAAACAAGTGCCATGGCGACAAACAAAAAAAGCAAAAAAACAAAAAAGCAAAAAAGTAAAGATAAACAACATCGCTCTCTCAGTGAAAACCTGGCAAACAGGCGCTATTGAGTAGGTACATTGGTGAAAACCTGGCAAACAGGCACCAAGTGTTCAAATCCAGCTTCACCATCAATGAACTCCAAGATCAAAGCTTGAGCAAAACTACGCATGAAAGATTGGCTACCCAAGCTACTCCATAAGCACAATTCCCTCTGAGCACCAACACTTATCCATGGTTACTACTGGTCCACCAGACTAAGGGCAATTCTAAATGTCCAGAAAAAATCCCTAAAAATTGAAAAAAAACTAATTAAAATCCTAAAAAGATCAAAATGTCCTGAAAAAATCAAGCTTCATAAAAAACAATAAAAAAATTGCAAAATCCCAAGAAATAAAACCAACTCAGTTATCAACAAAACAAAGGGTGCTCATGCCAAATCAATCAGTTTCACAACCATGAGCTTCGCGAATCAGCATTGGGCCCATATGACACAGTTTTATCAATCTATCAAACCTATCAGCAAGCAAACTAGTGACCAAGCCAATCTATCAAAATGTAAAAACCATGAGCTTTGTGAATCAGCATTGGGCCCATCTGACACAACTTGATCAGCCACCAAAAATGATAAAAAATCAAATCAATCTATCAAATCAATTGTCTTACACAGTGATGGATACACTCAATATTAGACAGGTCAATCATATATGAGTCATCCATTACTAAAAATAGACACAATCAAGACAAACAAAGAATATCAATCCTATCAATCCTACTAAGAGAATCAAGCCAATCAAGAGAATCCAACTGAATCGAGGAACAATCAAAATGTTGACTAGGTCAGTCGTCAGTCAGATGTTAGTCTATATTTCACAGTTATGTTCTTATGCTACCCCAGGATCCACAAGTGATTAGAGTAGCTATGATAGATCCTAACTTGTTTTCTTTGTTTGTTGTTTGTGGAATGTTCACTTCAATTCTAGGGTCATGATGATTTAGGATAAATGTGGTAGGTGTTGTCACTTATCTGGCAGCCACACAGTTCCACGATCTGAGCTCAACCCTGGGAAAGAATTGGACATTCCTTCTCTGTTATCTGCTTATTCAAAATCAAGATTTCATAACGGTATCCAAATGGTCAATATCTAGGTGTTTTTGGCTCTCTTTCTTTTCAAAACAGGGAACATAGTTGTATCTAGATAGTCAATATCTAGCTGCACTAAGCTCTCTTTCTATTCAATCTCTCTACTCCTTCCAGTTATCAAGAGGTCATAGCGGTATCTAGATGGTCTGAGATCTGGGTGCATTGGACACTCTTCGAAATCTCACAAAAAAAAGATGCAATGATGACAAAAATTGGAAACACGACAGTGACTTGGGTCACTCATCCATTCTATCAATTCATATCTATCAATCGCCAACCATTCATTCTATCAATTCATATCTGTCAATCGATCCCAGAGAACATTCAACACTAACTTCCTTCTAACTAACACATGCATTACTCAGATATTTTGTGCATAGTAGATTGCATTCATTTATTACATAAGGAAAATCCAAAACATGAGCATAGTAGATCATATAATCAATGCATCCATCATCAATAACATCATAACTAACATAGGAATGCATTCATCATCATCATATACTGATTCACATTTTCAACAAATTAATGCTCATCTGACGCATTTTCTATGCTTAATTTGTTGAGGGGGCATATAGTCCACTTGCTATCATTGGAGCAAGCTTGGGCAGGATCAAATCTAAAAATTCTTTGACACAATGTATCAAAGAGGGGCAAATGTAGACACCATAAAATGGACAAACTTGCGACTTGACATTAAAAACATTAATTTTTATCTATTAATTAATGATTTTTTAATTGTTAATTAAATATCTTTTTTCTTCTAAATTCATTTCATCTATTAATTAATGGTTTTTTAATCGTTAATAATCATCTATTTTCTTCTAAATTTATTCCCCAAATCATCTAATCAAATTCCCAAAATTAATTAAATAATTAATTGTATTTAATTAATTAACCTTAATTGATTAATTATCATTAATTAATTAATTAAATTAAATTTCCTATAGTTTAAATTGAAAGATTTGAACTTACTAATTAAATTCTTCCAATTAAATTTATTTCAATTAAATTAATTTAATTTCATTCAATAAATCAATTATAAATAAAAAATAATTTCATTATCTCACATGTTGAAAACTTTAATTTTAAAAATGAATTAAATATCCATTTATCTTCAAAGATATAAGTTCCAATCAGATCACATGGGTTACTCCACCCATCTCTCCAATTCACATGGGTAACTCCACCCACCTCTTCAGTTCTAAAAGGTAACTCAAAATTAGCTCTTCAGTTAACCAAACTCTATCTCCTCTCTCCCAATTGAAAAGGTGGAGTTTACTGATGGCTTCTCCAGTTCCTTTTGATCTCAACCGTTTATCTTCCTATCTCTGGGATTGATCTTGACCATTCATATCATCCTCAATTCCTATTTAACAAACCCTTCATAACCATTTGAAGGATCCAAGATTTCAAGCTCACATGCATCATTACTATGCCAGATGGTTCTAGCATTCAAGCCATCTTGCGATCACACACACACATTTCAATTATCAAATTCTCGACGCTCCCAAGTCATAGACGCTGCTCACACCAATACTGAGCATCAAAAATAATGTTTCGGAAGGAGTAGAAAGAGACAATAGAAGCTTCGAGCAATTGGGTTTGCATTCATTTGTTTTCATTTTACTTGCTTGTACATTTTATTGATACGTTAATTGTTCGTTATTAGTAGTTTTTGTATTGATTTCCCTATTGCAAACCGGTGCTACTAACCCTCATCGTTGGAAAGCGAAGGAACCACGAATCCGATACACGTACACCAGTAAGTGATGCTTATTTGCGTTGAGTTGTAAATGCACTAGCTCAACCTATTGGTGGTAACAATAAGATTTCATCTTCTAAATCTCGATTGATCAAATCTCCCACCATGGATATTATTTCAAGTTCTTTTGTATATGAACCTCCTAAAACAAGTCTTCTTGCTATTGTTGGTAATACAATTGAGCTCTCTATTTTGGAGTGCGAATTTTTTTTCCGTAAAGGTTTTCCTGTGTACATTTAGTGTTATGGTGTGCATTGTTCTTTACTCTGCAATTTAAGTTCAATATTCTTGCAAGATTTTTTTGTGTTCAATCTCTTGATTTAATTAGCGTTGAAAGAATTATTCTGCACTCAACTTCCTTTTAAAGATTGGTGTTCATATTTAGAGCTCCTTAGAGTGCCTTGACTTCAAATTGCAATGATACAATGGGTTTCTTATAGTATTCATTGGCTTCTAGTGGTATTAATACTTACAAACAATCTCCATTTCAGATTAAATGAAAGCACTTTAATCATAATTGTGGTCCAACATAACCCAATCCCATCATGGATAAGCTTAAGCTTAACAATTTCACAACCCCAATGTATGCAATTTATAATGCACTTTCAATACCTTATAAAAACTAGGGAAAACACATTATGTTATGCAGATAGGTATTTTTGCGATCGTGCCATTTTGTGTGAAGAATAGCCAAAGCATTATAAAATTCCCTTTCACACATCAACTAGATCCCTCTCGAAGCAAATAAGATTAGGCTGGCAAGATTTTGTTTATGACATTCACAATAGGTGTAGATTTATTGACGGGAAGCAGCTTGGTCTTTAATAGGTATCAATCATAAAAGTCTTGAATCTTTACACATTAGAGCTAGATCCTTGCGTTTATAAACCACAAGAGCAAACTGCTAAATTAAAAGACACAATTCAAGATAAAGATGAGAAAAGTGTAAAGGTACATAACGATAGGCTAATTAGAAAATGGATGTAAAAATTGCTAACGTATAACATGAGTTTTGCTAAGGAAAATGAATTATTCTTTAGATACCGTTCTAGCTTAGATCTATATTAAATGACTGAATAATGCACCATACTTGGATGTTTGTAGTCAATTTGCAGGCTAAAACCAGAAAACAAGGACCCTTTGACTGAATAATGCACCATACTTGGATGTTTGTAGTCAATTTGCAGGCTAAAACCAGAAAACAAGGACCCTTTCTCTGAATTCTCCTTATATTCCAGTGTAACACGGGGACTGGTCCCACCCTAAACTCCCCGTTCCCTTACTGGTGACGTCCCCGTCCCAGAGACTTGGCATCCCCCGAGCACTGCCTTCCCACCACCAAGTCGTCACCGGGACATGGGGATGACCAAACGTCCCGGGGACGTCCGAGGGATGCCTCGACCGTCCCCAATGATGAGGAGTTTGCCTTGGGCGATGCTTAGAGGCCTCCCTTCACTACATTTTAACAGTGATTTTGTACTTGTTTTGATATCTGAATATCATGCTACTCATTGTAATCATCTTTATGATATTTTGGATATAATATAAATCAGAATCTTCTATTTTCCGATAATTTGAATTTTTAATAGTAATTGATAATTCGATATTCAATGTTCAATGTTCAATTACATTGTATTCTGTATTGGATATGTTGCAATTTCGCTATGTTCAAGTATTTGGTGTAATTAGTTCTTATACTGTTATACATCTTTTCGTAACTAGCATTTCAAGTACTATATGCATAGTATATTACAGCCCTCCCCCCTCCCCCCTCCCCTCCACTGTCCCATGTCGTCCCCAAATTGAAGCCCTTTTTCCATCCCAAAACCTGTCCCACTGTCCTGACGTCCCCGAGTACCAGTGTTACGGTGATATATTCTAAGAATCTAAAGAACATATATTAGTCTTGTCAAATCTAGCAAGTAAATTATTTTATCTACGAGATTATGAAACCCCATAATCCCAGCTAAGATATTCATAGATGAATTAACAGTTATGACGGATGACTCGTCCATGGACCTAAAGCAATTAGGTTGGTAGATCAATTCAAACTTAACTTGGATGAAACATCAACCAGAAACGGTTTAATGGGAACAATTTGACACAAAATAAGATTGATCTTGAAACTACTTTTGATTTGTTCTTGATTTGATTTATAACCTTCACAAGTGTTTACCACATAATTCTTATATTACACTTGCCAAATGGAATTACCATATGATGAAGAAACAGCAGGAAAACCTGTATCACGAACTTGTTTATATTTGGTGGAAACCAAATGACTGCAATTGTTTGTTGACACATGGAAAAATGGTTCCTTCCAACAAATATATAATAATATTGAGTAATCAGTCAGTTGAGGTAGTTGAAGGATGTTAAACACAGCTGGATTTTGACAGCTACAACTTCTTATTCTGGAATGTAAGAGGAATGTCCAAATGTTTTGCAACTTTGAAACATGCTTTTTATTTTTTACATCAAAATGTCAATGTATATTTTTAGGTATCATGCTGTTACAGCAAGTGATTAACAGATTTGAAGGTTGTATGCCATTGCCATTGGCCCATTTCAGCAAAATATTTTTAACAGTAGCAACTATTAACAGGGCTATTTATCATTTCTAACCAAGCCATATGTTAGAGAAAGTGCTGCCATTTCCATTTCAAGCTCATCTTTCTTGGCACAAACTATCTTGCTAATTGGATTCTCATCTTCTAAAAAGATACAAGTCAGCATAGCCTGCACTTGCCACGCTACAATTGCATCGTTTAACTAATCCATATTTCCCTCTGAGAGCACAATATTTGTGTTCCTCTTTGACAGCTTAACAAAGACAGGACAAGGACCAAATCAAGATGCATTGAAAACAACCAGACCAGTTTGCCTTTGGTTTTGACTTCCTACAGCTTGGAGCATGCCTCAGCTGAGTGACAAGCCATCATGAGTTTGTCTGCCATGCTCTCCACTCCTGAAGCATAGTATGTTGACAACAAAACAATGGAAATGGAATAAAATAAGATACTTTTTTTTCTTTAGAGCTATTTTTTGGTCCTTCAAAGTGATCCACAAAATAGAAAACTGTACCCTCCATCCCATAAGCCTCCCCATGTATAAGTTGAGAATGCATAATGGACTTTGTTATATGCATACAAGAAAATTAGAGCTTTAAATTTAAATAAAAAAGCCTTAAATATGTCAGTGAGTATTACAGCACCAATATATGCACAAAGCTTCCACAAATGCTGGAAAAAAAGAAATTGATGATATTAGACAAAGTGGCTATAAGTGCACATAAAATCAGGCTAGTCTGTAAAATGGGGCTATGAAGTCAAGCTACTGATGGACTATAGAATATCAAAGTCATCAAGAACATGAATTAGAAGCAGCTCTTAATTGACTTTCATGACAGCATCATGAATTGGCAACATAAATTTGGGAAGGTGAGACTCGCAATTACAGTAAAGTTATGCTTAGCAATTCAATTTACCCAATGAGAATTCAAATACATTTACAAAGACGACCTTAAAACCAGCAATATCATTTCTAAACCAGACCTGACCTGAGTTTCAACTGCTTTAAATGTTAAATGCAAAAGAAAGCACCCGTTTTGTCTAAATTTCAAGCACATAAGGAAAAGCACCAAAAAACTTCCCGTAAGCATGAAAATGAATCAAAAAATTCTGACATTAGGTGGATAGTCAACCCTTAGAGAGACATGAGGCTCTTTTGTTAGTTAGGCAAGAGCAAGACTCCAATTCTGGAAGTTGCGTAATTCATTTCCTTCTTCAAAAGTTTAAATCCTTTGTATGTCATGCAGAGGACTAAAACAAATGTTAATGGAAATAAAGGTTCCTTTAATGAATAAATTAATTCTATGAATAGATCTCCTACAACTGCGAGTCACTTCCCCATAAATTTTCCTTGTTCAATTTTCTTAACAGAAAGAGCAATTGTTCTTGATAAAATCTGGATGGCCTGTGAAGCAAGGAGTCCTCTTGATAACGAGGAAGACAATGAAGAAGCAGAGGCAAGGATGAGGAAGAAGAAGCGGAGGAGGAGGAGGAGGAGGAGGAAGATAAGGATGCAGCAGAAGATGATGCTGAGGATGAAGAGCCCGATGAAGAAGAGGAAGATGAGGAGCAGAATTCAGAAGAGAATTATGGAATAGAGAGTGTAGACTCTGCAGGGAGTAATGAAAATGGCTCTTTTCATCCTCGGACTAGATCATAGAGCTAAGTGTATTCTGAGCCTTTTTGTTATGGCAGTGCTATATTCTTGTTGTTATTTGCTTTTGATATTAGGAGATTTAAACTGTTCTGCTATAATGGGTTGAAGCATCTGCAAGCTCCTTTTTGGTTTTAGATTAGAGATGTTGGTTGATTTTGTAATTACATCTTAGACTTGTATGTATATGCTATATTATTAATATATTTCTCTCAGCCTCGGCCTCTTATACATAAAAAAAAAAAATTAATTGCCATCATAAGGGCACTTGATTGCACTGGCTAACTCTCCAAATAAACTCACTAAAGAACTCCCTCCTCTAAATTTCATATGCAAACTCTAGAACAATGGATTTGTACAGATGTTAGTAATACATGAAAAACGAGGGTTGATTTACCAAGTAAATCACAATATGTGTGTTTTTACAGGTTGATGCACACTCTAGGGACTTGTTTATGTGTGTGTGCGTCTATTGCAGCGATGAACCTCACCATTTATTCATTGTGCAGGAGTTAATATTTACCTTTTCTATTTCCTCAATTATGGCGCTGCAATGTTGATTAATCGTTGCTATTCCAGAGACAATGACCCCAGAGTGACGTCCTAGAGTGTCGATGATGGCCTTCATTTCTACTTTCACAACCTTTATTAGGCTGCAATCAATTGGTTACCGTGCCACTTTTTCATCGACAGATGCACATCATTATTTGTTGAGCACTCAGGCTACATCTTTGTAATTGAACTCGTTACATTTTTCTCCTTGCTTTTCCCTAGGAATTAAATCATGGAACTTTATAATCACCAGATCCCACATGTGGCTGGAAAATACAGTCATTGGATTTTCAGTGACCAATTGATCTAGAGTAAAAATGACCAATTTTACAATATATTACATGTCAAAGAAACAGAAACGCCTCACAGAAGCAGCAAGATCTGCAAAACCATAGCGTAGGCAAATTTGTGCATAACATGTGGCATCGATACATACCTACGGGGAAAAGGACAAGGAAACCATTTTCAGTACCAGGATCACACACAGAGACAATTTGTTTAAAACCGAATGAGAATAATTGACCTGTCATAAATGATGAATAAAATATGAAGTGAGGCTGTTCCTCTCAGGTGTGCTCTGTTGCACGATAAGTTCCCTTGACAACCTATGCTGCCTAAAACTGCATTTTTTTACCAATCTTGGTTTCCTTTTGCTGAAAGCCATGCTGACGTGCATGATCTGCATATTTCCTGCTAATTTCATTGTTTGAGTGAATTTAAAATGGCTTGGGTGGGTACTTTTAACCATTTAGGACTTGAAGTATTTCGTTTGCTTCTTGTTTTTTTGGTAGTAGGAGACATTTCCTACCCACTAGGGGGATCTATCCTGAAAATCTTGGAGAGGGGTGGGTGCAGAAAACAAAATTAACCTGCACAGTAGAGTGTTTGCCTCCCACAAACAACTAGTAGAGAAACCGGCACAAAACTCTGTACATACACATACACAAGCGAGCATACATTATGTGTTTTGATTGTCTGATCTAATAATCTCTAGTAGTTGGTTTTTACTGCAAATAACTCATCTCATCCCAAATAAATATAACTTGAATCACTTCAAAGTTTAAAACTCATTGATTTTAGAGAAAACTTCAACTAATAGGCATTTGATTGCTTTCCACACAGCAAACTCTATTACATGAGTTCACATTGACATACTTGATAACTATGAGTAGAGGGATTCACTATGCATTGATGCAACCTTACTAAGAACTTGGCTGCTAGAGCACTGAAATTATACATATTTTATCACGATATTAAACTCTACATTAGCTTATATATCACAATAACTTTTCTTTATCTTACTCCCCTCTCATGACACTACAGTAAGCCCGAATGACAAGATAGATTCAACTACAACACAGATCTGGTCTAGCATTGCTACTCGTGGTGTTATGGATAATAAATACATAACATATAGATACACTTACCAAGGTCCAAGAACTGTTTGGCTTCCAATTATTGAACCTTTAAGGATAAGTATAATTCTTTGAAGAGGAAATGATACTATGTGAGTCATTAACCTCGGCCATTTCCGACAAAGGTCCCAGATCAATCTCACACTGTGCTTGCCGGAGTTTGTTGCACCACATGTCAAATGCTGTGCTCAAATCAGGCCACGCTTTCCTAGATCTGAGGCAAGCACTTATCCAAATCATAAAGACTTGTTCTTGATCTGCCATAGGAAGAGTAGTAACAAGAGAACTCAGGCCTTCCTCCAGACTATTGTGCAGTTCATTGTCCTTTATCAGATACTCATCATCATGAGTGAGCTTGGCTATCACAGGTAGCCAAGTTTTAACCAAAGAAAGGCGGACAGATCTTTCACAAATCACTTCGCCAATCCGCAGAGCCTGAAGTAGCCGAACTAGGATGCTGAATAAGGACTCTGTAAAGGGATTCTGATAAATTCGACTAACAACCAGTTGTGCAAGTTCTTGTTCTTCGGCAATCATTTTCACAGCCATGTCAGCTATCTCCAAAGCAAACATTTCATCCAAAAGCCAACGGAGAGCAGAACTTGCAATGCTAATCTGATAGGAATTCCATGAAAAATAGTTGGCAAATTTGCGAAGTTGTGTTTTGACAATATCTAAATTATTCTGAAGCTCCCTAAAGAGAGCTGATTTATTCACATCTGCAAATGCTGGAGAGGTGGTTATCTGCATATTGTCGTGCAGAACTCTCTTTGTAATCTCACGGGCCTTGGGTGCTGCACCATTTGATACTAAAGATAGCAGTTCACTTAAAACTTCTCCCATGGTATTAAGAGGGTTGAAGTCCTGAACACATCCAGAGGTGGAAAGACGAACAGCTAAGTCAGGGGACAAATGCAATTGCAATGACATAATAGAGGCTCGAATTTGATGTTCATTCTCTGTAGTCCATGGCACGGCTTCCAGGTATTGCATGCATGAATTTAAACAGTCTGTGAACAGCAATTCTGAAGCAATTTGTAGTATTGACAAGGCCTCCTGGACACTGGAGAAGGTAAATCGCTCCAAAGAATACATCATTTGAATGCATTTGACATAACCATCAACATTTTGGCAATCGCTCAATGTAAGTTCTATGGGTCTTACACCATCAGCAAGTGACCAGCGTTCTGATAGCCTAGCTTCAAAGAACTCAGATTTTCGAAGAGCTCGGGAATGGAGATACAGGGTAGATTGTTCCGGTCCCTCTGAGGGTATGAGTCTTAGTATTACATCTGCCGTTTCTTGTTCTCCAAATATTGGGTGCAGCTGGGCCATTATAAAAAGAAATTTACAGATTAAGCTTTACAAGTCATTGAATTATTAATATTCTGGACCTTATGCACGGTACAGGTTATTCAGGAGCAGGTTTTTCTCTATCAGATGTAACAATATAAAAAAGCGTTTGTGGAAAAAGTCAAGCACCGGCAATATTGTGTTCCTTCTTGCCTTCAAAACCTTTGGATTTCAGCCTTAAAAACATTACTTTAGTAAATCTGGAACGCGGATTTGAAATCAGGGCAAATGAAATGGCAAATCTGGAATCCCTACCAGTCCATAGAAGGCAACGCCCGCCAATCAACTCGATAATTATTGAAAAAGCAGGCGACTTGATACTTTTAGATCCAGTATGGCTTTCTGCCACAAACTGCGAATACATCCATCGGAAATGGTCAATTGTACCTCACCATAATAAAATCCCAAGCAATCAGAAACACAAGCTTACTTTTAAGTGCCACAATGCAAATATTTAAACTGTGTTTCTCCTAAAGCAGTCCCCCACGCACAAATTTACAGAAATTTCATTGGAATCCTACCACTTGACTAATATTTAAACTGTAATTAACGGATGTTTAATCAGAAACTCATTAATTGACGAGGTTTTAAACCCACTGCTCTAAGATTGCTGTACTTCGTAACATTTTACAGACATGAAACAAAAATACATCATCTAAAACGGGCACAAAAATCAAATTTCAAACAAAAACATCATACATAAACCTAAGCCTATCAGAAATAAAAAACTTACTCTATATAGCCGAACTCAAATTCTTCGACAATATTATTCCTATATTGTGTCCTCCTCTGCTCAATTTTACAGAAATTTATAGCTTAACAAACAATTAAACTGTATTGCTCCATGACTATCTGCCAGGGTAAAATTTACAGATTCTCGCCGCAAATCCATCGATTCTCTCGTATTTAAGCTCTACTGCTTAAAAAAAGCCCTCCCATGTAAGATTTTTTGGGTGCTAAACCAAAAATCATTAGCTTCAATAAGATTTAACGGTTCTGAAGTCCTTTGTTAAATTTTACAGATATATCATCAGAAAGGCTAGATTTAACCAGCGTACAGACAAACATTGGGAATATAATTTCACAGGAAACTGTCATTTAACCGCTTAAAAAAAGGTCATTAAACCATATCGACTCTATTTGTAGCTGAAATGGCGAGGAGTAAGCATGAAAAAGCTTAATTCAACAGCAACAGTTTCAGGTCGTATTTCTGAATTCTGAATTCTGAATTAAATTCAACATATATTTCATCAGCAAAGGCAAAATTGTCGCGAAAACATAATTAAAAAAACAACAAAAATAGCATGCAATGTCGGCGAGTAGAATGCAATGTCCGCCAGTGGTTTCCCGTTGGAATATCATCTCTTCAATAAGACGATAGATAAAATACAAATTAGTGTCAAAGCATGCTTGGCATGGTATCTAGGACGATGTCTATGGGGACACTAGAATGCATAGATTTAGTGTATTTTGTAAGTGGAGATTGGGCGTCCATTCTAGTGACCTCATAGTTACGGTGTTTAGATAGTGTTGAGTTCAATGGAAAAAAATATTTAAACAAAATAAAGATAAAATTAGTCATACAGTGTCAAGAATTTTATATTAGCCTCGAGATCTTTTTACTATTTAATATGGAAGTATGAGTTTATGTTGTTGTATTTTCCTAAGGGTGTCATTTCTGCCAAAGTCATTTGGAACACGATCTAAACTTCATCTCTTATATATCACATCTCTTAGGGTTTTAACCTTGGTAAATCGTGTAATCAAGGAACATATCATCACCCTCGATAAATGTGCTCAGTCATTTCACTAATAACTCTTTAGTAATAGTAATTATTTGATAATTGAAAAAACAATGGAAAAGTAATTTTTTGATGAATAAGTGCATCTGATTCTATTGATTATAATATCTATACATATTCATACAAAGAGGTGGGAGCATACAAGGTCACTCCTTAGAGTCACATGGGTACTGCCTAAAAAGATAAATAACATAAACAACAATAAAAGTTGCTAAGCGACGAGTGCAACACTAGTGGGAGGCTTGAGATTTGGGGGACTGCGAGTGCCAAGTCAAAAAGATTGCACTACCAACCACTACCTGTTAGATCTAAAATCGAATTACTGAGGGGGGGGTGAATTGACAATCTACCAAATAAATCAACTTCACAATCCCTTAAACTTTAATCACTATTCACAAGATTGACCTTAGTAGCAGCAAATGAAAATCATAAACACCCAAGATCATTCACAAATTTGACACACAAATTTATCTCGTGGAAACCCAAATAGGGAAAATACCACGATGGGGATTAGTACCTACTAAAATGATGTACTCTTCTGAAGTACGTCCTGCGAGGAGCTTAACCCTGTTAGGAGTTTACAACAACACTGTTAAGTGATACCCGATTAAGGGATTTACCTTAGGCCTGTTAGAACCTTTACCCTATTAAGAGTAGCCTTGCTAGAGGACTTAAAATACAAGCTAATGTGTCACCTTGTTAGAGGATTTACAATAAAGATTTGTTAGGATCTACCCTGTTAGGGGATTTGAACAACTGTTGTAATTGTTAGGGAACAACATCAACAATGATTTGCAAAATAGCACTGCCTCTGCTTGATTAGATCCTCTGAAGCACACGATCTCTTTTGAGCATACTTAACTCTTCCTTGGCTTGATCACAACATGCACCTTGCACCGCACTTGCACAACACACTATCAACACACTTTGCATTCAACTGCAACCATTATATAATGAACTATTAAGTCCACCACCTTGATCAAACCCTAAAATGAAATTAGGAAGCATCCTTCTCAAATCCAACACGCCAAACAACAAAATTAAATATACAAAACATATTTCCAAGACCGCACCGGCCTACACAATGATTTACATATGAAATTAAGCCAAAGAGTCAAACATGTTTTGACCATACACAAACTTCCTCTACAATCTTCTCAACAAGATAACATCAATCAATGTGATGCCAGATCATCACCTCCAATCATAAATACACGTCACTAGATCGTAACTCCTTCATCGTTAATCACCTCTGCACCAAGTAAATCAACTTCACAATCACTTAAACTTTAATAACTATTCACAAGATTGACCTTAATAGCAGCAAATGAAAATCATAAACACCCAAGATCATTCACAAATTTGACACACAAATTTATCTCGTGGAAACCCAAATAGGGAAAACACCACGATGGGGATTAGTGCCCACTAAAATGATGTACTCTTCTGAAGTACGTCCTGCAAGGAGCTTAACCTTGTTAGGAGTTTACAACAACACTTTTAAGTGATACCCGGTTAAGGGATTTACTTTAGGCCTGTTAGAACCTTTACCCTATTAAGAGTAGCCTTGCTAGAGGACTTAAAATACAAGCTAATGTGTCACCTTGTTAGAGGATTTACAATAAATATTTGTTAGAATCTACCATGTTAGGGGATTTAAACAACTGTTGTAATTGTTAGGGAACAACATCAACAATGATTTGCAAAATAGCACTGCCTCTGCTTGATTAGATCCTCTGAAGCACACGATCTCTTTTGAGCATACTTAACTCTTCCCTGGCTTGATCGCAACATGCACCTTGCACCGCACTTGCACAACACACGATCAATGCACTTTGCATTCAACTGCAACCATTATATAATGAACTATTAAGTCCACCGCCTTGATCAAACCCTAAAATGAAATTAGGAAGCATCCTTCTCAAATCCAACACGCCAAACAACAAAATTAAATATACAAAACATATTTCCAAGATCGCGTCGGCCTACACAATGATTTACATATGAAATTAAGCCAAAGAGTCAAACATGTTTTGACCATACACAAACTTCCTCTAGAATCTTCTCAACAAGATAACATCAATCAATGTGATGCCAGATCATCACCTCCAATCATAAATACATGTCACTAGATCGTAACTCCTTCATCATTAATCACCTCCGCACCAAATAAATCAACTTCACAATCACTTAAACTTTAATCACTATTCACAAGATTGACCTTAATAGCAGCAAATGAAAATCATAAACACCCAAGATCATTCAAAAATTTGACACACAAATTTATCTCGTGGAAACCCAAATAGGGAAAACACCACAATGGGGATTAGTACCCACTAAAATGATGTACTCTTCTGAAGTACGCCCTGCGAGGAGCTTAATCCTGTTAGGAGTTTACAACAACACTGTTAAGTGATACCCGGTTAAGGGATTTACCTTAGGCCTATTAGAACCTTTACCCTATTAAGAGTAGCCTTGCTAGAGGACTTAAAATACAAGCTAATGTGTCACCTTGTTAGAGGATTTACAATAAAGATTTGTTAGGATCTACCCTTTTAGGGGATTTGAACAACTGTTGTAATTGTTAGGGAACAACATCAACAATGATTTGAAAAATAGCACTATCTCTGCTTGATTAGATCCTCTGAAGCACACGATCTCTTTTGAGCATACTTAACTCTTCCTTGGCTTGATCGCAACATGCACCTTGCACCGCACTTGCACAACACACGATCAAGACACTTTGCATTCAACTGCAACCATTATATAATGAACTATTAAGTCCACTGCCTTGATCAAACCCTAAAATGAAATTAGGAAGCATCCTTCTCAAATCCAACATGCCAAATAACAAAATTAAATATACAAAACATATTTCCAAGACCGCATCGGCCTACACAATGATTTACATATGAAATTAAACCAAAGAGTCAAACATGTTTTGACCATACACAAACTTCCTCTAGAATCTTCTGAACAAGATAACATCAATCAATGTGATGCCAGATCATCACCTCCAATCATAAATACACATCACTAGATCATAACTCCTTCATCGTTAATCACCTCTACACCAAATAAATCAACTTCACAATCACTTAAACTTTAATCACTATTCACAAGATTGACCTTAATAGCAGCAAATGAAAATCATAAACACCCAAGATCATTCATAAATTTGACACACAAATTTATCTCATGGAAACCCAAATAGGGAAAACACCACGATGGGGATTAGTACCCACTAAAGTGATGTACTCTTCTGAAGTACGCCCTGCGAGGAGCTTAACCCTGTTAGGAGTTTACAAAAACACTGTTAATTGATACCCGATTAAAGGATTTACCTTAGGCCTATTAGAACCTTTACCCTATTAAGAGTGGCCTTGCTAGAGGACTTAAAATACAAGCTAATGTGTCACCTTGTTAGAGGATTTACAATAAAGATTTGTTAGGATCTACCTTGTTAGGGGATTTGAACAACTGTTGTAATTTTTAGGGAACAACATCAACAATGATTTGCAAAATAGCACTGCCTCTGCTCAATTAGATCCTCTGAAGCACACAATCTCTTTTGAGCATACTTAACTCTTCCCTGGCTTGATTGCAACATGCACCTTGCACCGCACTTGCAGATCACAGGATCAACACACTTTGCATTCAACTGCAACCATTATATAATGAACTATTAAGTCCACCACCTTGATCAAACCCTAAAATGAAATTAGGAAGCATCCTTCTCAAATCCAACACGCTAAACAAAAAAATTAAATATACAAAACATATTTCCAAGACTGCGTCGGCCTACACAATGATTTACATATGAAATTAAGCCAAAGAGTCAAACATGTTTTGACCATACACAAACTTCCTCTGAAAACTTCTGAACAAGATAACATCAATCAATGTGATGCCAGATCATCACCTCCAATCATAAATACATGTCACTAGATCGTAACTCCTTCATCATTAATCACCTCCGCACTGATACAAGATCTTCGATTGGTAGCACAAGAACACAAACACTTAACCTGTTGAATAACATTGTCTCATCTCACCGATCACTTATCCTTCTCACCAGACACTCAAAGTAGTTGTAATTGCAACTATAGCATCTGAACACTATTGACCACCATATCCTATGACTGTGCAACAAGATACATCAAAGATTTGACAAGACATTCAAATCATCTATCACATGTCATTAAGTGTTCTAGCAAGTGTACTGTTTTACTCCATTTGATTACAACTCTCACATAAACTTACTTGAGCAGTAGCGGTCATGAATTTGACATCCAGAGACATACCTAAGTCTCCCCTAAAGATAGAAACCACTAAAAGTCACTAAAACTCATCATTCATCATGTATATGCCTGACAACATACTAAGAACACAAAGTCAATAATTAACATCAATGACAATATAATATCTAATCATCCTATAATCAAATCACTATGTCATCACCAAAACACACTTACCATTACTACATTAGATATGCTAACAATCTCCCCCTTTGACATTGACGACAACACTCCATCCTTCACCAATGATGGCAACACTCTCTTCATCAATAAAATACATCAACATCTTCAACATGAAACATTGAGGAGAAAAATGTTCCACTTCTGTCTTTCACCTATTCTGCAATGACTCCCTTACACTAAACTTAACTCTTTGTCAAGCACACATACATCTTCACAACTTCTCTCTATATCATCTCCATACATCTTCTCCCCCTTTGACAACAATGCCAAAAGTTCCAAATACTCTTGATATCTTCTCTGCAGTACTTGCCTAGCCAAAGCACATAATTTCACTGATTGCTCCCTCTAGGGAGTAGCCTTACAACATCAATCCACACATAAAAATATTTAATGAATATACTGGGACTGATGCAACTGCATCTTCTTTTAATTAAGAACAGATAGGGGATTGACCCCTAAACTACCTCTTAGATTCTCAAAAGTATCCTTAGGCAATGGTTTAGTAAAAATATCAACAACTTGCTCCTTAGTTGGTACATACTCCAACCTTACTTCATTTTTATATACCCATTCTCTAAGAAAATGATATTTGATAGCTATATGCTTAGTCTTAGAGTGCATCACCGGGTTCTTTGAAATATTAATAGCACTTGTATTATCACACTAGATAACCATCGGTTCAGTTACCTTCTCTTGTATTCCTTCCAGAATCTGCTTAACCCATACTATTTGAGTATAATTAATTACACCAACAACATACTCAACTTCAACTGTTGATTGAGATATACAATTCCGCTTCTTACTTGTTTAGGATACAAGCCTCTCTCCAAGAAAGAATGCACCTCCACTTGTTCTCTTTCTATCATTAACATTACCTTCTCAATCAACATCAGTAAACACATTCAAAGAAAAATCACCGTTATGTCCATACCAGAGACCATAATCGTTAGTCCCATTAAGATATCTGAAGATTCTCTTCACTGCAACCATGTGAGATTCCTTAGGATTAGAAGAAAATCTAGCTACTAATCCAATTTCCTGTGCTATATCCGGTCTAGTATGTACAACATACTATAGCTCACCAATCATGGACCTATAAAGTGTCTCATCCAATTCTTTAGAATCATCTTCCTTTGACAGTTTGCAACCAGTTACGATAGGGGTACCAACCAGTTTTGAGTCCTCTAGTCCAAAATTCTTTAGTATTTCTCTTACTTGGACTGCATTATGTAGATACCATCTTTCATCTGTTGAAATTGTAACCCAATGAAGAATTTGATCTCACCAACCATAGACATCTCAAATTCTTTCCTCATCTCATCTGCAAATGATCTGCTCAACTCTTCATTGCCACAAAAATGATATCATCTAAAAATATCTTTGCAATTATCAATCTGTCATCTTTCTCAATCTTCAAATATAGATTGTTGTTGTCACTTGTTTCGACAAAACCAATTTGAATCAGATATGAGTGCAACCTATCATACCATGCTCTAGGTGCTTGTTTCAATCCATACAAAACTTTTTGTAATCTACACACCATATTCCTACCTTTAGAATTAGCAAATCCTTGAGGTTGTTCAATGTATACCTCTTCTTCCAAAATACCATTAAGAAAAGTTGACTTAAACATCCATTTGATATACCTTGAATCCTTTGTAAGCAGCATAAACAAACACTATTCTCACACCTTGAAGTTTGGCCATAGGTGCAAATTGTTCACCATAGTCGAGGCCTTCCTCTTGTACATATCCTTTTCACACCAATCTTTCCTTGTTTCTTACCACTTCACCAGTCTCATCCATCTTGTTTATCAAAATCCACTTTGTACCAATCACATTATTTTCCACCAGTCTGGGCACTAATGTCCAAGTTTCGTTCCTCACAATCTGGTCCAATTCTTCTTCAATAACTTTCACCCAATCTTCTTATTTCAATTCTTCTTTCACTATTTTGGGCTCAAATTCAAATAACAAACATGTACCTTCTCTTTCCTTTCTTATAGTTAATACACCTGCATTTTTGTCACCAATAATCCAATCAGGCAAGTGATTCAACTTTACATACTTAGGCAATACCGGTTCAGTTTTAGGATTTTCTTCAACTATTTGTATCTATTCATGTTCATTTACCAGTCTTTCCATCGGTTCTTCTATAGTTTCCTGATCCATTGATTGCACATAAACAAACCCATGATAGTCTTTAGGTTCCTTCTTGCTGGATTCATCATTTTTCTCAGAAAATTGATCTATTTTGACACTAACACTTTCCACTATCTTGTTTGTTCTATTGTTCAGGCACCTATAGGCTTTGCTCTTAGAAGAATATCCTAAGAATATTACCTCATCACATCTTGGATCAAACTTTCTAGAATTACATCTCTTTTAATGTAATATCTACTCCCAAATATTTAAAACAATTAACACATGGTGCTCTATCATATCGCAGCTCATAGGGAGTTTTGTTTGTACCTTTCTTTAGCTGAACTTTGTGTAAGGAAGAAAATTGAATATTGATATTTTTTTATGTATTTTGATTTAGTTAGATTTGAAATGTGTTGTATTGCCTTAACCTTTACATTTAAGTGTAATTTATGTATGTGTGTTGTAACGTGATTAAGCATATAGGGGGAAGGAAGATAAGATGTTCCTCTTTTATCCCCAAATGCACAAATGAAAGATCCAAGTTGATTAACCCAAAAGAAGGACCAATACACAAATGAATCAACCATTTGGAAATGAGAGTAAGGAAGAAGATCTTAAATTTTATTTTATGATTTAGGAGATATGATATATAATAGTAATTGAAAAGGATGAGATGAAGTACCAACCTTAAAGAATTGCAGATCTGAAGAATGCTATTTTCTGAGGTCTGTACTCAGTTTCTGGAAAATCTGAAGTATGATCTGGAACAGAAATGCAGAGATGAACAAAACCCAGAAATCTTTTTCCGATCTGACACTGTCTTGTGGAAAAGGTCAACCTTGACCCACAAATGGCACCCCTGACCCAATAATCTCAACCCTGGCCTGCACAGGTCCGACAGAAAATCTGTTCGCGGATCTTGATAGTTCACTGAAAAGGGTATCCAGGTCTGAGTTCAAATCCACAGTCCCGACCCTGTATCTGCAATAAAAAGAGATTTGTTTGTTGGGGGGGAGGGGTTTGCCTTAGTCAAACCCTAATTTAGGAATTAACCTTGAAATCACTAATTGAAATAAGAATGCTAGCAAGTAGTATAATTGAATCTAACAATGAAGCTATGATATTCAATAGATATGCCAATATCATTCAAATGTAAGCAAGTATGTAAATATGAAATCTTAGACTCAATAGAAACTATAAACCTCCATGATTGTATGCTTGGAATCCACCTTGAAGGGAGAATGAATGAGTGTTTGAGGACGCACAAAGGATCTTGAAGGAAGATCATACCACCATGATGGCTAGATTTAGGGTTTGAATGATGAATCTTGAATGCTTGAACCAAATCCCTTCAAATGTCTTGAAAGCTTGAATCCTTGATCTTCAATGGAGAACTTGAATGTTTGAGAGGAAGACTTGAACACCTTTAAAGCTTGGAAACATGTAGAACAATGGATGCTTGAAAGGTTTTTTTGTACTTAGAAGACTTAGAGAAAATGAGAGAGAAAGGCTTCCTTTTATATGAAACTAGGGCACAATCTTCTAGAGAGGCCAACATAGGAGAATTAAATTCCATTTAGACCCATGCCCCTAGAAGAGGACCTATATTAAATATAATTTAGGATTTGCTACTTCGGAACCCAAAACAGTCGACCCAGAAGGGGGAAAATGAATTTTTGATGACCTCCGGCAGCCGACAAGCTTCCAAATTTGAGAGGGGGACCCAGGTCAAGGTTGAGGTCAACCCTGACCTAGGTGAAGGTCAAAGGCAGCCTTGACCCAGGGGTTAGAACCCCTAGAAAAAGTGCTAGGTGGGATAAAAGGTGCCCAGAGAGGCCCAATCAGGGTCCTAAACAGACACAGAAGTAGAGGATGATGTAGAAATGAGGGGACAGTATGACGGTGGTCAAAAACATCCCCTAAGGAGGGCTAAACTTTCTTAACATGGAAGTGCTTCCATTTTAAGATGATACATTAAGCCCCCACTTTAGCAGAAGTATGGAAATCGAACATGCTTGCGGTAAAGTTAGAAGAAAGACTCTGGTGGATCGTAATGAGGTAGAACATCACTAGGTCAAGGACATGAGCCCCTAGACCAAGCATTCTAACTCAATATACATGCATAAAGATATGGAAGTAAAGAGCAATCAATCATATAAACATACATGACTACGTAAGCAAGACAAGAACAATGCTATAGATAACATAGCTTCATGATCTAATCCTACTAGCATGAAAGTGAAAAAAAGAGAAAAGAGATAGTGATTACCTCGCCTAGTAAGATGCCCACCTTACTATGAATCACCAAGGAGGGAGAGCCCAACAAGTTCACCCATAAACTATGCTTGTAATTTTAATGTGTCTTCTGACGACTTTTGAAAATATGCATAGATCCACATTCTTGTATCACTATGAATAAAATGCGTGTCTTTTCAAGATTTAGTAAATTATGTGCGTTACCTTCCAAGGATTTAGCATATTGAAAATTTAAAAGGGTGCATATCTCTTCAGGATTTAGCAACTTATGTGCGTTACCTTCCAAGGATTTAGCATGTTGTAAAATGTAAACTAATGTAAACTATAGTACAAGGGAGACCCTATATATGCCTTCCTCCTTATCATGAATACCCACTAGGCAGGATAAGGAAGAGAAAGAGGATACCTACTTCACAAGGTAAGGAGATATCCATTTTAACAACAATGTATACCATATTCTTAGCGAAGAGTCTTGACCCTTACATCCAAGAACATAGATAATCATGAAATGGATATGTCACTTATGGAAAAAGGATCCTCAAAAAGGAAGAGATCTTATCAACAAGACCTCCACCATAAAGAATTACTTAGGATAAAATGTCATCTTCTAAAGAAAAGAGGGAACAAAGATTCAATCATCAAGCCCCCTATAATCAAGAGGAAGAGGAATCTTAGGATGAAGGCATCAAACTCTAATCCAAAGCAAGAGAAAGATTTTATAAAGAACATAATTTGCAAAATAAATAAGAGGTGATCACCTAGGACAATCAACTCTTACATAAGAAGGTATCCATAGTAAAAAAACATACATCTTTATAATGGAAATAATGTTATATGATAAACAAATGCCACTATGCTAAGGAAAGTAAATCCTTAGATAGAGGAAGAAGGAAAATACCTTTCCCCCCAGGTGTGTAGGCAAGGGATATATCAAATTATATCAATAGATTTCATAGCAAAGAGATATCTTTACAAAACAAATGTCCTAAACAAATATATCATGAATGATTTATAGGGATAAATATAGAAAGAATAACCAATTAGACTCCAAACAAAATATATGCTAAGAGAAAAATGGATCCTAGAAGACTGGAATAAAATACCTCTTGCTCCCCAGTAAAGAGACAAGAGGAAAAAAATGCAATCTAACTTATAGAAGAACGAGGGGAATGCCCTATATCAAAATTATGAAGAAATTGTAATACTAAACGGGAATGAGATATAATTCCCAAAGCAGCTCTCTCTCTAACATATAGCTTGAAATTTGCACAATCAACAAGTAAATGTTTATTACTATAATGAAAAGGACATTTATATTTAGAGAGAGCATTTCTCGGAATAGGTTTGGAGATTTCTTTCTTGGAATTCATTAACTGGACATACACTTTCTTAGCCACATCTTGAGGAGTATTAGGGTGATCTAAAGAAGGTGTTGGAAGAAGAACATGAAAAGGAGGACGGCTGTTAAGATCCACTACCTGGATTAGAGGAGGTGGGAAACCTATACCATGCATATCTTGTTTAGGAGATGAATGAATCAGGTTTTTAATGCCTTATTAATTGATACCAAGCCCTAAACCTTTATAGCCTTATTTATCCACCATAATATATACAATAGTGTACCTATCTTGCAAAGCTTCAATAGGAGGAGATTGATTATGGTGCTCATGATAAAATGTTGTGTATGGTGGAATGATAGGATCAGAAGAGGTTTCCTTGTTTTTCCCTTTATCATCATCATGGATTGGATAGGGAGGTGAAGGTAAATGAAATAACTCTCAAACATCATTATCATGGATCCTAGCTTGAGCCCCATCATAAGTGGGAAGAACCAGGGATTGAAGGTGGAGAAATAGAAATATGAATATTTGGAATTGTATTAGGATTGATAGGATTAGGGCTAGGAAGATTAGGAGCTAGATTAGGCAGGATAGGAGTAGGAAGATTAGGAGGTGAAGTATCATCAACCCAATTCTTCACATAATCCAGAAGAGTAATAAGTCCACTACACAAATCTTTAATGAAAGTTTTGAAGGTAAGAAGACTAGTATTGGTTAATCTCAAAATATCATAAGTGAGTGGAATATGAAGATTAACAAACATGATGAAATGGATGATACTCTCATAGACATCATAAGTACTATAAAGAGATGCTAAAAGAAGCATAATAAGTGTATACACTAAAAAATGGCTTCGTTGATTAATCAATTAATTAAATATTTATTATTTAATTAATATTGACTTGATGAATTGATTAAATATTTATTATTTAATTAATGTTTATTTCTTCTATTTATTTAATAAATTATTCTATTTATTAGGTAAATTCACTATAGTCTATTCTTCTTATCCTAGGTCTTCTAAATTAGTCCTATTAAAAGTGATTTAAATAAATACACAATCACTAAATATGACTATGTTCCCTAGTCCACCTCATAAACCTAGTCACCTGACACATCACCTTGGCTAAAATAATTAATTATTATTAATTAATAATTAATCATTATCCTCACCCACACATGTCCTATTCTTAAGGGCTATGTGGCCTTATAAGACTCGGTCTCATGACCACATGTCTTCTTCTACACCAAGTCAAGAAGCAATCCCTATTCTTAAGAAGCTTCTCAAGCCACCTCTAAGAGTCTAAAGTGACTCATGGGACACTTGTACCAAGAGTCCTCATGAGGAATAAGTCCTTCCTCTTTCCTCTCCATGGTCTTTGTGAGATTCTTGACATGCATCTTCCCCTTCCATCTTCTTCTCCTCTATGTCAATGTAGGAGGAACATCCTCCCTATTATTCCTCTCACATTCCAACTATATCCCCCTTTCTCTCAATCCCTTTAACCAAGTCAATAGTAGCCCTAGGATCTTTCACCTTTCATTCTCCACCCTAGGATCGTGCCACCTAGGCTTAGGTCCTCCAAAATCCTATAAAAGGAGCCTCATTCCCCCTTTGTGATCTAGTAGTGAGCATTCAAGCAATAGTGAATAGGTAATCAAGCATTCAAG